>QBDW01000763.1:0-22970 GCA_003261595.1 Maconellicoccus hirsutus
CAATGTAATATGACCGCCTTCTGGAGCATTTTGAAATTTCTGGAGAAAAAGTGAAATCGTGCTGGAGGCTGCAGAATGGCTTGACAATGCAATATTCGGATTCAGGGGGTCCAAATTAGTAAGGAAATATATTTTGCTCAATTTTCGATCATTTTTTCATCCCCCATTGGTGCTGGCAAGAATCTGTTGGAGCGCTAATGTGAGGTACCTCCTTGTAAATTCAATAATAAACCACTGTTAACGTTAACTCATACTGATTTCTTACCCCCTAACAATAGAACCTCATATGTACAACTTTCTCTTTACAATTCCTACCCTTGAAGGTGCAATGGGTATTGGTGGGGAGTTTTGTGCTCCTCCTACTTTTTGGTTACTTGGGAGCTTCTTTCTGGTGAAGGGGCATTACTGTGTCAGATTTTGAATGTAAATTATCTGAAATCTTTCAACCACTGTGAGTGGGAAATAAAAATTTTGTGTTTTGATTCAAAAATCACCGGTAATTTTGAAAATTTAACAATAACTACGTATGAGTACCTTCTCGTTAGTTTCATCAATTAACACTACACCAGATATCAGGCGTTTAATAGAAATTTCGTAATTCTCAATTTTCAAAAATTCGCCGAAAATCGAAAAATCAACTAGGACGAGTGAAGTTTTGGTTTTGGTTTTTTTGACATGCTGTTCCAAAAATCCAGCTCCCATTCGAATTCGAACCGGTCATCTGAAGAGGTTCCGTTGCTAGTAAAAAATTAGTAACGCGATAGTTTCCTAAAAAATCTCGAACGTGACATCGCGACCCATCAAAATGGGTTAAAATTTTACAAGGAATCAAAAAATGATAATTAATTTTTTTAAAGTAATTTTCGAACATCTTAAGCTCAAATTTGAGTCAATTACTGAGTCTCTTCGAAAGTAATCTTGCGATATATCAAAATAGGTCAAAATTCCACGAGAAAATCAAAAATCCGCATTTTTTTTTTGTTATTTGAAGTTGCAAGTCTGTTATTTTGAATAATGATTTTTTCATTGTACTAACGTAACAATTAGCTTACAAATGGAGGTTTTTTCTTTCCTGCAGAACTTCTATATAGATGGTTAGGTGCATAATTCCTGTACCATTCGTACTTATGCCTGCTTACGCATTCATCGCCAGGAGGTCTAATAATACATACACATACAAGTGTAACCACTTATGACCTGTCGGATGCACATGTTTACGAAGAAACACCATAAGCATTCCGTACGCGCATTCAAGACTATACTAAGTATATAAGCTGCGCAATGAATTGATTGATTTATTTAGCTCGACAAACAATATGCACGTTGTCGCGTCGCATTTCAGAATCGTCTTCTAAACCAACAAAAGTAATAAAGAAAAAACCAAAGAAGAGAGAGGTAAAAGTGACAAAGAGGCGTTCAATTGTCTATTAATTCGGCGCGCCGTATTATTACTATTACCATCTTGTTCAACAGGCGTTAAATTTGATTTTTCATTTGCTTTTCTTGTTGATGTGTTTGTAGTTGTAGCATACAATTTTTTTTTACTTTTTATTCGGCTATAAATAGATTACATAAAATAAAATACAAAATAATATAAATCTATAGTTCGGTCGATGTCACACGTTCGATAATAATGTTATTTTTATTGCGTAATGCAACAATGACAATTATGTAAGTCACGACCGATCTTATCGAATGTTCCTAAGTACTCCTAATACATACTCGTAGACATACGTATAATACCTCCACCGAGTTGAAAATAACTAAATAAAAAAATAGTATGTTTGTGTGACGTGTAATGGCGTATCGTACGTGGATATTCGTTTTCGTACGTAGGTATCGAAACGAAATGCCGTCAATGCGAATATAATCTGCCGATGCCGGCGGATGCTGTAATTCATAGACAGTTTAGCTAGATGGTAAAATCTCGGCGACATCGACACGTAGTGATTATTCCAACACTTGAAAATTAATTCTTTTTAATCAATTACTCGACAAAAATTACGTAATCGATGAAAAACTAGCGCGTACGCCTTCAACGATATCGTTTCTTTAATCCGGACTTATTTTACCGGAGAACTCTGTAATACGGAATCTATTCAATCGAGTCTCCTCTTTCGCCACTCTGATTTTCCACGTGTAAATACGCATTTATCTAAATGACTGCATCTAATTGTTTGGTGCGTACTATACGTGTAAGTAGTACGTACTTATTGCGCAAAAACGTTTTACACTCGTACTACCTTCGCTAGCCGGGGGCCTCGCCCCCCTAACCCACTCGCTACCGTACATCCCTTTTTTTGAAATTCATTATAACTCTCGATCGTAATCGATGTTATAGAAATCTTCTCGGCCTTTTGGCTGAGATCTAAATCAGAAGCGTATGGCAGTTGGGATAAATTACCGTAATTACGGAATGGCGAATGACAGCGAAATTGTTACAAATGTCGTTTTATGGTACAATCTTGATAAGTTGAAGTAATTACCGTAAGTTCGCAGTATTTTTGGTAACTTACCGGTAACTTACGGTAACTTACAGTAATTTACCGGTAGATTGCGGTAACTTACTAGTAATTTACTGATGATTTACCGGTAATTTATAGTAGTTTACCAGTAATTTGGTAATTTACCGGTATTTTATGATAATTTACTGGTAATTTGCAATAATTTAACCATAATTTGAGGTAATTTACTGTAATTTTCTGTGTTTCGCCACTGATTTACCGGTAATTTGCGGTAATTTACTAGTAATTTACAGTAATTTACCGGTAATTTGATAATTTAGCGGTAATTTATAGTAATTTACCGGTAATTTATGATAATTTACTGGTAATTTGCAATAATTTAACCATAATTTGAGGTAATTTACTGTAATTTTCTGTGTTTCGCCACTGATTTACCGGTAATTTGCGGTAATTTACTAGTAATTTACAGTAATTTACCGGTAATTTGATAATTTAGCGGTAATTTATAGTAATTTACCGGTAATTTATGATAATTTACTGGTAATTTGCAATAATTTAACCATAATTTGAGGTAATTTACTGTAATTTTCTGTGTTTTGCCACTGATTTACTGGTAATTTGCGGTAATTTACTAGTAATTTACAGTAATTTACCAGTGATTTGATAATTTAGCGGTAATTTATGATAATTTACTGGTAATTTACAATAATTTAACTATATTTTGAGGTAATTTACTGTCATTTTGTGTATTTTACCACTAATTTACGAGTAACTTGTGGTAATTTATGATAATTTACAATAATTTACTGGTAATTTACTGGTAATTTACCGGTAGTTGATAACTTATGGTAATTTACAGTAATTTACTGGTAGATTGCGGTAACTTACTAGTAATTTACTGGTAATTTACCGGTAATTTACGATAATTTACTGGTAATTTGCAATAATTTAACCATAATTTGAGGTAATTTACTGTAATTTTCTGTGTTTCACCACTGATTTACCGGTAATTTGCGGTAACTTACTAGTAATTTACTGTAATTTACCGGTAATTTGATAATTTACCGGTAATTTGTGATAATTTACCGGTAATTTACAATAATTTAACCATATTTTGAGGTAATTTACTGTCATTTTGTGTATTTTACCACTAATTTACGAGCAACTTGTGGTAATTTATGATAATTTACAATAATTTACTAGTAATTTACTGATAATTTACCGGTAGTTGGTAATTTATTGTAATTTACATTCAATTCGTGGTAATATACTATCAACTATTGCAATTTACTAGTAATTTGATGTATGAAATTTACCGGTAATTCACAATAATTTAACCACGTTTTACGGTAATTTACTGTTATTTTGTCTATCTTACTACCAATTTACGGTGATTTACTGTTTGTTTATGGTTAGTAACCAATGATGATTTAGCATAAATTTGCGGTTACTTTGGTAACTTACCGTTGACTTTTCGTATTTACGAAAATTACCGGTAATTTACCATGTTCAAAATTTGACGGAATTCGGTTCCCTCGTTCTGACATGATGAAGTCACAAAGAAAACGGCTATCATCGTATATTATATATATATATGTAGATAGATATTAGATAGATACAAGTAGATGGGGCTCTAGATGATTTTCGATTTTAATTTCACTCCACGCAGGGTTTTGGGCGGAATAGCACGAAATTGATTAATGTGTAGTTAGGAAGTGTACACCCGGAAGGTGGTTAGTTCAAACCAGCTTAAAAACAACTTTTTTATTATTTTTCATTTTTTCGAAAATTAGAGCCTCAAAACAGTACCTATCGAAAAACGCTCCAAAAGTAATTTTGAGTTATTGGAAAAAAATTGTATTTTGATCATAGAACACGTTGGCGTTGAGAAAATTTAGCGCCTGTCCGAAAACGTTTTTGCACCCCTCCCTCCCTATTTTGGGGTTAGTGGAAAAATGCCTATCCTATTGGGACTGTCAAGAATCTGTTGGAGCGCTAATGTGAGGTACCTCTTTGTAAGTTCAATAATGAACCGCTAGGAGTCAGAAATTAAAATTCTGTATTTTAATTTGAAAATTTGCTAGTAAATTTTGAAAATTTTGCAACCATAAGTGTATGATTGCGCCGATCGACGTCTCATCGGTACCTCTTCATTAGTTTCATCAATTACCACCAGATATCAGACACTTTGCTTGACAGTCCCAATGGCCATCTACGAGCCTGTAGGAAGGTATGTTCAAAACTAAGTGACTCGAATTTTTGAACATTCTTCGGCGTTATTCGATGAACCGATTTTTATTGCGAATTTTTTTCCTCTTCTAGAGCGCGGACATATGCTTAGGAAAGGTGAAATACTTACTTTGCATGACATGGTTATAATGACCCCAAAAGGCGAAACGTTGAAACGCTGAGTCATTGGTGGAGTAGAAATGCAGTAGGTGCAAAGAAGTGACGCGACGCGACGATAGGGCTGCCGCTGTTGCGGTGATGCGGCAACTACTTCAATACACCCGGTAATTTCGTTTGGTTAATTTCTCCTCCTTCTTCGTTTTTATCTTCTCACTCGATCCCTTTCTGTTGACTTTTACCGCGTTGTGAAATTAATAAATGAAATGAAATTAATTACGGGCGTTTATTTTTCGATCTCGATGGTAAGTACGAAAATTGAGCGTTGTTGGTGGATTGGAATGAGATGTTAAATTTGAGGAAATTTTACCATTCAGAACGAGCGAGCGAATATACTTAATTGAATTTCGCTCGACTTACACGCGACCTCGTGTTTTTAATATACAGTACTAGGTGTAGCATCGCGAATGAGATCCGCGTGAAACAGTCGTATTTCCAATTGCTTCTCCATTTTCATTACGTTCTATTCATAACTGAAGAGTGTCTTTAATTGGTGGGTTTATATTGGCTTTGGATGCTGTAAAATTTTCCGTACGTTTTGTTTCATAATGCTTCGTTGTATTGTTTTGCATCGTAATTTTCTCAAGTGAACGAAAAACGTTGATGTGATACGTTGAGAAATACCTATTCACCTATATGTACTTTTTGAAAAAAAATGAAACATTTGTGCATGATGCCGTTGTTTGTTCAATTTCAAGACAAATCATTGCGAACTTTTGGCCGGGAGGTTACGGTGCTTTTTACCGTGTGGGAAATATAAATAGGTATTCGTACCCTCGAATAACGAAAATATACGAGGTTAGCATTTGAAAAGCAATATTTTACGATGTAGGATTATGCAGGACGAGTAAATAAACAAGTAGAAACGAAAATTCGGTTAATTTTGATTGTTTGAATAGCGCCAACGTTTTGATTTCAGACGAATACTCGCCGCGCCGTTTAGTTCAAAGGAAATAGTCTATTTATCGTGCGAGAATTTCGCTTTAACGGCTGATAAATTATAATTGAAATTGAAGTTACGTTTCACGATGGCCGTCGGATATTTGCATATGGCAATAAGGGCCGAATATGAAATCATTTAATTAAAATTCGATGCGTTTTCGATATCAACAAGACCGTATGAGCTTTGATGTGCGTTACGATGAACGTAAAACGTAGAACGATTTCGCGACGAAAATGTGCTCGTTGTTCGGTGTAAAAGCAAGTTGAATGTCCTGCTCAAAAATTGTTATGCGCCGTCTTTTTTATTCTTGTTAAACAATAATGGTCCCCATTTTTTATAGCTTTCATAATTTTAGAGCAGAGTTATTACCCTTCACCGTTTTGTTTTTTAGCGTTTTTTTCTCCTTCTTCTTTCATTTGGCCTTCTTCGTTTTGCGAAATGGTGGCGAAAGAAAGTTCGACGTGAAAAATAGATATACTACGACGGCGTTGTTTTCGTGAATATTCGGACGCGAATTTGCATATTGAATGTCGCGTAAAATGTCATCACTCGGTTCGAGAATATTCGCTGTCATATTTTAATGCTCGATTATGCCGCCAATTGAATGAGTGGAACGAATGTAAACGACGAAACGAAAAATTGTTATTTTACGAGACTCGAGGTCTGTTGGTAGATTGATTCTATAATTTCCGAAATCGGCGTGATTATCACGTTTTTAATACGTCGTGTGTGGGGGGGGCTGTCCACGAGTGATGAGTAATCTGCAGCTTTCGTTGCACCTGAAATGGCTGTACCGATTCTTGAATATGGCTTTTGCGTAGATGTAGGTAAGGCACCTGTACCTAGACCTGCCTTTAGTACCTAACCTAGCGTTAAAGTCGGATCTGGAAATAGCTTAATTTGCACGAGGTGCGCTTTTCGAAAGGTTGAAAAATTAATGAGCAATAATAAAAATGGAAGAAAAAACGTAAACGGGAAATACCTGCGTTAAAAATTGAACAACACGTCGCTTCGGTTATTTCGGTCACGTTTGCAGGTTTTAAAAAATAATCGCATCGATAAACTCGGCGGTTATAAGACGCCGCAGCGGCAGCATACTCGGCAGACAATTACACGTTGATACGATGCGATGAAAATATTTTTCGTTACAATTTCAAAACCGTAAATACCTATTACCTACGCGACGTGGTATCTAATATCTGAGCTTGTAGGTCTAGGTAGTGGATACATAAAATTTTCTGTTGGCATATGATCTG
The DNA here is from genome assembly GCA_003261595.1 of Maconellicoccus hirsutus. Classification (NCBI taxonomy): domain Eukaryota; kingdom Metazoa; phylum Arthropoda; class Insecta; order Hemiptera; family Pseudococcidae; genus Maconellicoccus; species Maconellicoccus hirsutus. The sequence continues at coordinate 7,071 of QBDW01000763.1, forward strand.
TATCCATGCCGACAAAATACCTCAGAAATGAGATAGTGGCGAATATACGAAAAGGGTGTTCATTCTTACGCGAGTGATGAGACTGAAGAATCTGTTATCCATGCAATACCCCTAAATAAGAAGTAACCCTTGCTCCTTCGCGCCGTCTTCACACAAATTATGCTAAGTGCAGGTGGAAGTATAGGTACAGGGTACAGAAGACAGTGCCTCAATAACCAAATTTGTTAGGTGGGTACATAAATATCAGTCACGAAGCAAACCTCATCACTGGAGAGGAGTGGGAGTATATTAGTAAAAAATACCGACTAAAATTAAAATTTTGAAAAAATTCAATCAGTATTTTTGTAAAATAAATTAAAAAGTGAAATATTTAGGTGCATGATGAAGTAGGTTGTACTTACTTATACTTACATTTTTCGAATGCAAAGGCTATAGGCAGATAAGCATAAGCGATTTGCCCCCGGGTCAAGATTTGAATGATATTTGGGTGGGAGATGAGTAACATCGAGAAACCTTCATGACCAAAATTTTAGCTCCCGCCTTACTTCCGTTTCCGAGAAATAATTTTTTTACTGAAAATCATAATTATAGGAATTTTTTTCCTCAAATTAAAGTCAACCGATTTAATTGAAAATTTTGTACATGATGGACCGTTAAAAGGGCCTCCCATGAAAAAATCAACAACCCCCTACTCCAATTTTTTCCCCTCCAAACAGACGTTTTCAACTTTATTTATTTTTTTTAGGTATCTATCTCACCCTGAAAAATTTCCAAACCTCATTTTTTATATGTATTTTCAACCTCTAAATGTCATATATTTTTTTTTTAATTCCGCCTCCACAAGGTCGTGGTCAAAAATCACAAAAACCGCGCCCGCGCGTCAGCCGGTACTTCCCACTACGCGGTAGCGCATCGTTTACACTTACGCGCGATGTTGCGTTGGGCATGTTACTACAGGCCGCGTAAGTGTACCCGAGGCGCTGCTGCACGGTGAGAAGTACCGATTATCGCACGCGCGCTTGAGCTTATTATTTGAATTTTTTTCTCAAAATCTACCGATTTTTGGGTTATGGATCGTGTGACGTTTTTTGTTCGAAATAAATTCAAGATTATTTTGCGATTTTTTTTAAGTCGAAAAAGTCGATTTAAAAAAAGTCGGTGGTAACATGCCTGACGCGAAGTCGCGCGTAAGTGTAAACGAGGCGCTGCGGTATAGTGGGAAGTACCGGCTGACGCGCGGGCGCGATTTTTGCGATTTTTGACCACGACCTCGTAGAGGCAAAATTTTGAAAAAAATATAATGACATTTAGAGGTCGAAAATATATCTAAAAAATGAGGTTTGAAAATTTTGCAGAGTGGAATAAATACCTAAAAAAATAAATTAAGTTGAAAACGTCCGTTTGGAGGGTAAAAAATTGAAGCGGGATTGTTGCTTTTTTCTTTGGTGTAATGTTCGATGAAAAACAAAGAAAAAAAACTACGAGTATGAAAGGAAAAAGACGGAAGAGATTTTCAAAAGAAGAAGGATAAACTTAAGGTGTTGTTCGTTGGTGTAAATTGAGAAAAAGTAAAACTGTTCGAGTTATATCTGGTATTAGGCGTATTGTGGAGTGTTAGCAATGATAATACGCTAATACTCGTTTAAGCTGCTCATCGCTACCAGTTTCTTCGTCGTAGTCGCGCGCTAAAAGGTAACAACCCCTATTTTACGAATTGACCCGAACTGGAGTAGTCGGCTGGAGGGTGATATGCCGCGTCTTACGATCCTTTTACTCTTTACGTGCGAAATTAGTTTTTAAATAACTTCATCCTTTTAGTTCTCTTTGGTACAATTATAAATATACTTTACTTTTGTTCGCGACACGACGGCTACGGCCATGTTTCTCGGATACTTCGACTTCGACTCGGATAAAAATAAAAATAACGAAAATGGAAACGACCTACGTTCGTTGTAGATGTATAGAATGCTCATTCTTGACGGTCACCGATTCGTCGGGTGTGAATTTTAATTTATATAGGCTAGAAATGTTTCGTTATTTGGTTTGAATTTTATTGAAGACCTGATGCTAAATATAGTGTTCATATTCTGTACATTTTAATACATGTTTTTTTGATCTCGTGATGCGGTCCGGTTTCGACTTTTGACATTAGATGTTTTTTTTTCTCTTCTTCGAGTACCTGCAGCTAATTACCTGCGTGGTGTGGGTAATACGAGTATAATTTGACGATACCCGTCCATAAATTTGACGACGAACGACAGTTCGAAAATATTTTTGCAAATGTTAAAAAAAAAAAGACTATTAATACACGTTATCTTTGATGTCGATTTGTCATTTTTTTCTGCTCCCATTTCGTGATGGATTTTTAATACATACGTATAATTTTCACATTCGCATTATATTAACGCGACATGACGTTTTAATAATTTATGAACGATTCGTATAAATTAACGAGTCATTTTTGATATAGAAGCATTTTTTTAATCAATGAAATTTAAAATTTATTATTCTTAAATGATTGCATTTCGTTTCAGCCAAATAGTACAGTCATTTTAGGTCAAAAATCAACATTAATTCCCCGGAAAGAGAAATTCGGAACATAGGTGCTATACAACATGTACTTTAGTATTCCAGAACTTCCCATCGATCGGTTGATACCTTGACACCCTTTTTGGGGGTTTAAAAGGTCCACTTTTTGGTTTTTTTGCAATAACTCGCTTAGTTGTGAAAATTTGGAAAAAATGTCTCTACAAAAGTTGTAGAGAATAAAAAAATACATATTTTGGCATCAAAGGTTTTTTTTGTGGGAGGTCATGCAAAGGAGCTGGAGCCAGGGGAAAAAACATACTTCTTACAATTCCAAAAAAACTCGATTAATTTTCTAAAATCGGCTAAATTGAAGGTGGAAAAGTTGTCACGTTCTACATTGCTTCAAAATGATGCTCAAAACAAGAAAAAATGACCGTCGTTGACAATTGATCATTTTATGGAGATGGGACCCCCTTCAAAGAAGCTTATATTTCGCGAGACCCAACTTCTTTACTAAAGAAATTACAAAAAAATTCCCCAAGTAAAAGTTGTAGAGCATAAAAAAACAGAAATTTTCATCCCAACAAATTTTTTGTAGGCAGACGTGGCAGCTAGACATTCTCCGATTAGTATCATGATAGTAAATAAACCAGGGAAAATGACGAAGTCCAAACAATCCAAAATTAATTCCCCGGAATGGGAAATTCAAGGGTACCCATGTGTTAAGTGATATGATTGGATATTCAGATGGTTCCCATGTTATATATTTCGATTATCCGTGGAGCCTTTTATTTAAAAGGTCGCGATATTGCTGACCATTTTTAGATTAAGAATAAATCGTTGTTTAAATTTCATGGTGAATTTCGGGTGAATTTTGCGTTAGGAATTTTAACCAACGAACTTATTACAGGAGTGTTTTCAACGTATTTAAAACTCTGAACGCATCAAGTCTAACATTATTTTTTTAAATTCGATCACGTAACGCGTCTGAAAAATAAGTAAGTGCCTATATAAAACTTGCTCGTAATAAAAAATAAAAAAGCGTAGGAAAAAATATAATGAAAAAAAAAAGAACAAGGTAATTTTTAATACTCGGGCGGACGCAAAAACTTCGCCAAGCTCGCGGATAAAAGGTAAACTGGCGTAGTAAAATGTAGCATAAAACGTGTATCATTTTTATAAGATGGTATTATTTAGCGTCGAAAGGGCGTGAATGACCAACGTATAATAAAATTTATCGCGCTCGAGTAAGGCGTTTGCGCTGCGGTGCAGGGCGAGCGGAATTATTTATGTGTGCTTAAATCAAATTTCAACGCAACGTTTCGTAAGTAGCTACGTTGCGTCGCGTTGTTCCCTCCGTCGTTGTCGATGATGGGTCTGGCACGATGGGCTGATGTTCGCGGAAAAGGGCAATCGACGAGTTTCGGAATAAGATCTAGCAGGTGCCAACTTGGTAGGCTACGGCTGTAAGCGTTGAATTGAGAACTAGTACATGCATGGAACGGAGTGCAGGGGCATACGAATAATTCACTTAAGTATTCCAAGATTGATGATAGAAGTGAGATCGCATTTTTAAAAAAGTTAATCTAGAAAATTGTTCGAGTCTGGTTGGGTCGGGTTGAAAGTGAGACAGCGAGTGAGATATCGAAGTACGTTGCATTTTGTGTAAGTATATATACCGGGTGGCCCATTGATCGTGGGCCCCCCTGAGAAAATGAATTTTTTTTTCGGTTTTAGTATAAAAATAACAGCAATGGCATAAACAACGCTAAATTGGATATATCTTTCTTCATTAAAAAATTCAATTTGGTCATATCAATTCATTGTCAAATTGAAAAATTACAATTAATGTAGTTTTTATTAATTCCAAAAATATTGAATAAATTGCAATTTTTCAACCTAAAAGTGAATTGATTTTTATCAAAGAAAATGATGCCCAATTCAACATTGTTTAAGCCATTGCAGCCATTTTTACAATAAAGCTGAAAAAAAAAGTAATTAATTTTCTAAAGGAAGTCCATGTTCAATCGACCACCCGGTGTAGTGTGGGTGTGACCTAACTACTCCTCATTTGGCTCCTCGCTTAAACCCGCAATGTGCATGTTGTGGATTGTGTATGTACGAGTGTAGCTAATAGCTATGTTCTGAGTTACGTACTTCTACTTACCTATTCTTCGCTAGATAATCTATCGCTTGTACCTCGTATTAAGCTCTTATGTATCAGATATAACGGTACGAACTCGAATGTAGAAATTTTCAACGTAGGGTAACGAGCAACAACGATTTTACGGTATTCGCAGATTAAAGATAACGCATAAAAATAACCCGCCTTATTTATGCGTGATCGTGAAAGTTTTGTTTGCTTACATTCTACGTTGACAGCTCGTTCATTTGTGTAGCACTCGCTTTGCTTTTGAAAACGCGTTCGACGTACTCACGTAAAGTTATTATCGTGTTATCGAAAAGCATCCTCGTCGACGCCTTTATCTCACTTAAAAACGATGTAAAAATTACCATTTTTTACGATACGAATGAGAGGTATGATGTAAAAGTAACTGAGTACCCATCGAAATACAGTACTAAATTACGATGCATTGCGAGTACAGTAGCGGATCTAGAATTGAATTTTGGGGGGGGGATATGGAATTATGGATGGAGAGTTAGGTAGATATTTTTTTACGAATGAATTTCTAACAATTACGTATAATAATGCTATTTTTTTCCAAGTGGCGTTGCACGCACTGCTAACGCGAAAGAAACCCCATGTAACATGAACTGAGAAAAAATTATTTTTTTATTTGCGTACACAGAATATTTTGTTTTATAATTGGTGAATTCTTTTCTTTATTTCCTTATTTTTCACTTTTTTGGGGGGGAGTTGGGGATATCCCCCCTGGATCCGCGCCTGTGCGAGTATACGTACATTCTGTGGCTCTGTCCCACAACGCCATAGCCTTCCACAGCCATTTTATCCTGCCACTGGAAGTGGAAGTTCGAAAAGGCCGTAACCGAGTAAGAAGGCCGTTCGCCTTTTTTGTTCAAAAAAATTGAAATTAAAGTAGTAATTAGATACTGTTGAGATACGTTCATGACCAAAATTTCAGACCCCTACCACCACGCTTTTTTGAGAAAAAAATTCTTAATAGAAAAACAGGTAGGAATTTTTTTCTCAAAGGCGGTGAGAAGGGAGGGGTTGAAATTTTGATATGCGGTAGACCTTTATGTACGGTCTATACATAAGAATCCTCACCATCATTTTATCTCCGTCAAAATACGTTTTACAGCTTGTTTTATTTTATTCAACTATGGGGCGTTGAGTGAAAATTTTGAAACATCGGTGATAGGTGCCCTATTCACCTCCAAATGATGTAAACATTTTTTCAAAATTTTCACTCAGCGGGATCACGACGAAAAGTGATGAATTCAAGTGCGCGCAAGGTCATCTGCGTTTCCCACTACGCGGTAGCGCTTCGTTCCTAATAACGCGCGACGTTAGGCACGTGCATGAAACAAGGCATGCCTTTCATGTAGTAACGTACCTTTCGGCGCGTCGCCCGTTGTCATGAACGAAGCGCCGTTGCGAAGTGGAAAATGCAGATGACCGCGGACGCGCTTGAATTCATTACTTGAACAATTTTTTTCTCGAAATCTACTGAGTTTTAGGTCTTTGGCTGTAGAACGTGTCCTGGTCTCGGTCGTCCTGGTCTCAGTCTCAGTCATTCTGGTCTCGGTCTCGGTCTCAGTCGTTCTCGTCTTGGTCTTGCTCTCGGTTGTCCCGGCCTTGGTCGTCCTGGTCCCGGTCGTCCTGGTCGTCCTGGTGTCGCTCTCAGTTGTCCTGGTCTCGGTCTCAGTTGTCCTGGTCTCGGTCTCAGTCGTCCCGGTCTCGGTCTCGGTTGTCCCAGTCTCGGTCTCAGTTGTCCTGGTGTCGGTATCTGTTGTCCTGGTCTCAGTCTCGGTCGTCCTGGTCTCGGTCTCGGTTGTCCTGGTCTCCGTTTCAGTCGTCCTGGTCTTGGTCTTAGTTGTCCTGGTCTTGGTCTCGGTCTCAGTTTCCTTGTCTCAGTCTCAGTCATCCTGGTCTCCATCTCAGTCGTCCTGGTCTTGGTCTCGGTTGTCCTGGTCTTGGTCTCATTCGTCCTGGTGTCGGTATCTGTTGTCCTGGTCTCGTTCTCAGTCTAGGTCGTCCTGGTCTCGGTCTCATTCTACGTCTCAATCGTCCTGGTCTCGGTCTCGGTCTCGGTCGTCCTGGTCTCGGTCTCGGTCGTCCTGGTCTCGGTCTCGGTCTCGGTTGTCCTGGTCTCCGTTTCAGTCGTCCTGGTCTTGGTCTCGGTCTCAGTTTCCTAGTCTCAGTCTCAGTCATCCTGGTCTCAGTCGTTCTCGTCTTGGCCTCGGTCTCGGTCGTCCTGGTCTCCATCTCAGTCGTCCTGGTCTATATCTCAGTTGTCCTGGTCTCGGTCTCTGTCTCATTCGTCTTGGTCTCGCTCTCGGTTGTCCTGGTCTTGGTCTCATTCGTCCTTGTCCTGGTCTTGGTCGTCCTGGTATCGGTCTCAGTCGTCCTGGTCATCCTGATGTCGCTCTCAGTCGTCCCGGTCTCGGTCTCTGTTGTCCTGGTCTCGTTCTCGGTCGTCCTGGTCGTCCTGGTCTTGGTCTCGGTTGTCCTGGTCTCCGTCTCAGTCGTCCTGGTCTCGCTCTCGGTTGTCCTGGTCTCTGTCTCGTTTGTCCTGGTCTCCGTCTCAGTCGTCCTGGTCGTCCTGGTCGTATCATAGCTGGGCCCTGGTAATTGTTTGTAATGGTGAACTTGACTGAATTGTTTTTCCAAATAATTTGAATAATGATTTTCATGCGTTGTTTTTCACAATTCTTTCAAATTCCAAAACTTAGGCATCTCTCACAGAATTCATCATTTCATCAAGTTGTTCTAATCAAAATTCTCTTTCCAACAATCCCCATATCGTTTTTACATATTTTTACATGTTTTGAACATGTTAAATACATTTTTTATGTACATAAAACGATTTTTTTGTCACATCTTTTTCCGTGCTCTAGTTAGAAGTATGAAAATACCCACCTTACCTACTCGTATATATTCGTATTGCTTTTCACACCTATTGTAAAATATGGATGTTTTTAAATTGAAAAACAACGCAAAGAATACGTGCAAAGAGATCGCAAATAGTAACAAGTACGTCATTGAAATTTTTTTTCAAGTGGAAACACGAGGAGCGAGAGGTGGGAGGCCTTTAAGAGGGTAGTGGTTAGAAACTACACGACGTATAGCGGTGGCCGAAACGCGCAACAGTTTCCAAAGTCTGACGACGCAGGTTACTCAATGGCTCGGTAAAACCATGTACTCGTAAGTCATCGCGTGTATTCGTTGCGTATCCGACGCGATAAATTCTGCCACCAAACATCTAAATCAAAATTGCTTTTGTTGGTAGTTTATCGTTGGTAGGAAAAAATAAATAGTCGAGGTGAAAAAACTTTGTTTCCAGTTGAAAATCCGCGGCGGCTGCGACGTATATGTATTTCTGTTCGCCAATTCTACAAAAAACGAATCGGTCTACGCGACAATACTTTAACGCTACGTTCGACGCTTTATTTACGCTATTGTTGCGGTGCCGGTGCGAATACTCGGTTAAAAGCTCTTAGTTTCGCGCAAACTTGGGAGAAATTTTATTCGTGAATTTATAGAGCGATTCGTTATGGCCGTATAAGCGAGAAAAGGCTGCCAAGTTGTTCGTCGTGGCTCAGTAAACACGACGATAAGTTTTTAGTTGCAATTAAGAACGAATTTAGAATTCGTTTTAGCAGCGGTACTTTCTACTTACATGATTTACTGGCTAAAACGTACGATTGGTGCGGTGTGATAACGCTAAAAACGCTTTTCGAAAAAAGTTCGGTTGAAAGTAATCCGCTGATCGAATTATTGGCTTGGGTGTGGACCACGGGTGAAACTACACGTGTAACCACCAAAAACCAAACAGACGAACCGACCAATCGTGAACGTAATGGGCACGAAGGTTGGTTAGTGGTAAGATTATAATCTCGAAGAGGACACTGTTACAAAATGCGCTTATGTATGCCTGAAAAATGGGCTGAAAATTTACCTCAGTGGAGGTAACAGTGCGTCGTGCTTCTGCTCGAGACTATTCACAGCATTGACTAATTGTAGACTAACACGACGATTAGCGACTCAGTTTAGGCAAAGTTGAAAAATAACAAATGTTCGGCACCGCATTAAATTTCGCAACAAAACGAGCTAAACTGCGGCCAAGTCTTAGTACAACGCGAATAATTATGTTGTTCCGGTATAATTACCCGAATAGTGGTATTTTCGAAGAAACGAACCGCATGATTTATTTTAAATACCCTTTTTTCGAGTATTCAATTACTACCGAGCCATTAACTACAAAAGCGCCCACTTTTTCGTCGTTTTTTCGTTTTATTCGCTTTTTATCGCACTTCGTCTCCCTTTCTCTCTCACGCACACTTTCTGGGTTCCTTTCAGTCAACACCGACCGGTATTTTTTCATCGTTTTACCGTCTAACGAATAAGTGATTATTTTGTTTGCAAAGGGCTAGCGAAATTTTCAACTTGATTCGGGTGAAGGACTTTACTCGTACTCGACGAGACGTATACAATGGACTATCAACGACAACTCCGTCCGACGAGAAACAACAACGCGCATCCGGTTGAATATAATCGCCTCGGTGGTGTTATTCTCACCAAATACTTTCAAAAAGCGAACAACGTGCTTCCCCTAGCTCGTCCAGAAAAGTACTTAACAACGCGATGCAACGCCGAAGCGTAACAGCACATCACGAACCACATTTCGCCTCGTTCATTAAATAGCCATTAGAACTACAATACAAAATCTTATGAAAAAGCAGTAGCTGAAAAAATCAACTACATACCACACCGTGTAAAAATCTCCGTTGTTAATTTAGTTTACCGCAGGGCTGAGTTTTACCGATGGGTCATCCGCGTCGAAGCGGAATACATTTGCGCAAATTTTTCATTAAAAAATACCCATACCTCGATTACTTATAATTAGTCTCGTGCAAAACGAATTAGCCGCGGAACCGCGAATTGTAATGTAATCGAATTGCTCATAATATTCTTATTTACGGCGAACCACGTATGCAATTCTAATAACACCAATAAAAATATTTACGGCGAAATCGATAGGCAACTTATTAACCATCTTTTTTCCAGTGAAGATGGCGATTCGGACGCGTTTGTATGTTGTATTATGTGACAAGTGAAGCTGAAAAAAAATAATTGGATATCGAACCACGTAACGGATTTTCAAAATTGAATAAATTATCAGTCTTTAGTCCAAATGGCAAAAGCGTTCATCGAGCTTGCATTTTTAGATGACAGAAAAATCAATTGGACTCTTGTATATAGCGGTGGGGTAACCCGCGAAATTGATATTTTGAATTTTTGTACGAGCACATAGAGAGGCTAGTGCCTAAAAACCCCCATTTTTTAAGTTCACGTGGTAACAAGAACTCTATTCACCGTTTTGCAGCAGACACTCCCCTGATTCAGAATATGTGTTTATAGTATTAAGCTAAGGTCACAAAGGAGCACTAGGGCCCTCAAAGTGCGTTTTTTCCTCAAATTTGGCCTTTTTTGCGCTCGGCCCTGTTAATGTCATATGGTCTGCGGGACAAAAAAAAAACCAAATGCATACCTGAGTTCGGTCCACATCCAACGAGCCGAAGTTTTTGAAAAACGATTGGCATAACATCTGTCGGCCAAATTTTAAGGTTGCGAAGTTCCCTCATTTTTATTGAAAAATCAACTTGTCAACATTTTTCAAAAGTAGCATTGCGACCTATCAAAATGAGTTAAAATTTTACGAAAAACCCAAAAATCGCAATAAAATTTTTTTTGAGTAATTTTCGAGGACTTTAAGCTCAAATTTGAGTCAATTACTGAGTTTTTCTTCGAAAGTGGTCTAGCAATGTATCAAAAAATGCTAAAATTTCACAAAGAAATCAAAAATCGTGACGAAGTTTTTTTTGATCAATTTTCAAGAATTTTAAGCTCAAAATTAACCCAGAACAAAATTTTGAACTTTTGACTAACTTGTGGCAATTTAGCCTATTTTGATATATCTCGAGATTACTTTTGAGAAAAAAGTCGGTACTTCACTCAAATTTGGCAAAAATAGATCAAAAAAATTTCATCACGACTTTTGGATCTTTCGCAAAATTTTAACCCATTTTGATGTATTGCAAGACCATTTTCGAAAAATGTGACTCGAAGACTCACGCAAATTTGAAAGTCGATTCAATTCTAAACATGGTATGCTCGTAATCTACTCAAAAAAAGTTGTAACGTTATTTTTGGTTGTTTTGTAAAATTTTACTCTATTTTGATACATTGCAAGACCTTTTTTTGGAAAAAAACTCAAAAACCCACTCAAATCTGAGCCAGTTTCAAGCCCAAATTTGAGTGAATTACTGAGTTTTTCCTCAAACGTAATCTGGGAATATATTAAAATAGATTAAATTTCCTCGAGAAAGTCAAAAATTCATAATTTTTTTTTCTGAGTCAATTTTGAGCATATACTGTAGAACCTCCACTATCCGACCTCTGACTAACCGATTTCTTGATTATTCGAGCAAAAAAATGCATCCGATTACTTTCGATTAACCGCGTTAAAAAAAACAGATAATGGCTCATTTTTCGTTTATTGATGAATTTTTGAATTTTGAACAAAACAATAACCAAACAATTAAAACATTTTTCATTTAAAAAAAAAAAATGTTAAAAGTTTTCGCTTAGGCTCAGTTACTCTTTTTTATATCATAAAACTGAGCCAAAACAAAAGCTTTTTGCTGATTTGAAAAAAAAATTTTAATTAATTTATTTATGAAAAATAAAAGACAAAAAAGTATTTTTTTGCTATTTAAATATCTACTACTTGAATAAAAGTTCTCTTCAAAATATTAAATAACGTTTCTCATTAGTTTTGTTTTCGTTATTTATGGAGTTTCGACCAAAATCCATTGTTCGACTTTTTCGGGTATCCGATCCCTCTCCGCCCCAATTAGGATAGGATAATCGAGATTCTACTGTGCTCAAATTTGAGCTTAAAATTCTCAAAAATTGACCAAAAAAAATTTATCACGTTTTTTTGAATTTTTTTGTGAAATGTTAGCCTATTTTGATACATCGCAAAACTACTTTCGAGGAAATTCTGAGTAATTAACTCAAATTTGAGCTCAAAATGCTCGAAAATTACTCGAAAAAAATTTCATTGCGATTTTTGAATTCCTTGTAAAATTTTAACCTATTTTGATAGGTCACAATGTTACTTTTGAAAAATGTTGACGAGTTGGTTTTTCAGTAGAAATAGAGGAACCTCGAAACTTTGAAATTCGGCCGACAGATGTTTTGTGAACCGTTTTTCAAAAACTTTGGCTCATTGGATGTGGATTGAACTCATGTATGCATTGGGTTTATTTTTCTCTGTTCCCATCCAAACTTAAAACATGGAGGTTTAGGCTCCAGCGAGCCCCTCTATGTGCTTGTACAAAAATTCAAAATACCGATTTTCGGGTTGCCCCATCACCATATACAAGAATCCAGCTGATATTTCTGTCATCGAGAAATGATAATAGGTATGTAATTATGTGTGTAGTTGAAAAACGCCAACGTTGGCGTTAAATTACGCTGGAAACTGTAGTCGCTATCGTCGTCATCGCCGAGGATACGTAAATAATAACAAATTATCTATTTCCTGGTCGTCGTTTCTAATTTATACCAAAGGGAAAACTTAGTTACGCTTAGGTGGATCGAGTGTTAGGTGTCGAGTGTCGAATTACGTAAGTTATCAGCCTGTTTATAAGACATCTTGCTGCGTGATATAGGCAGTAGGTAGTTAGGTACTAAGTACACCGTACGCACCCTTACCCTTGCGATGGCGCAAGTTTCGTCTTAAGTTTAACGTATCTCAAATCGAGCTTTATTTTTCACCGCATCGCTACAAGTGCACTGAGCCGTCACTTGTGCCGTTACGAAAACTATTTACGTTTATGTTCGCCTCAACTCGAAGACGACGAAGATGCGACGAAAACGTCTAGAGTAATCGTCTAATACTCGGCTTGTATTATTATAAGCTCCTAGTTTGATTTGAGATTAATTTCATTAAGGCTTGTTATCTACGTGCATATTAATCGAGTTTGCTGTTTATCAAAATAAACGGAGCACCTGTTCGAAACGAATTTGTCATTTGAGTAAACTGAATTTCCGGTTCGAGTCGTTCTCATCTGTAGATATTTTGTGGCATTTCTCACTAATTCTTTACCTTTGTGTAATTTGATCTAATTTCGCGTTAAAAAACCTAAAACGACCTGCCTTTGACATCTTTATTTCTATTTTTGTTATCAACTTGGTGAAAATACATTTCTCATTTTTTTTTATTCGATAAGAGCGCTGATAATTATGACTTTTTAGTCGAATTTCCCGGCGGGACGTGGCATACGCGTATATTTTCAAATTGATTTGAATTATCGGGGAAATATTCGATTGAGAAATCAGCCGAGCTTAATCAGGTAGCAAATACAGAAGGTGTGGTGTTGGTCAAATTACCAAAGTTGCTCTTCGTGTTGATATTATAATCCGTTTTCATAGCGTAATTACAGCTTACTGTATTATATCGCCAATGGCTTTAGTTATTTCGAAGTGGTTTTTAAAATTAACTTGTCAATATGACAGCGCTGCAGCAGCGGCCGCGACAGGCGGGAACTGCGAAGCGTCGGATTCGCGTAATAATCCTTGTGCTATATGTATTAAAAGTCCGATTGTTATTTGGCGTGTAAACCTATAACACCGTTATTTCGTGACAATTGCATTTGAACGATTATTCGATTTTATCGATTTACCAACGAATGAGAAATAAAATGCGAGTAAAAATAGAACCAATTCCGTTGTAGGGATTACGCTCTAATTTTGGTTGAAAAATCGAAAAAGATGTACGTAACGTAATATCTGCGTGATTTTGTAGTGAAAATTGGGCTGATAATAAATTGCACAAAATTATTACAAAACGGCGAAACTCAGCTAATTAGCTTCCCAGTTGGTCGCGACAATTACGAACTTCGATACGATACTTATATAAAAGCGCATGTAAAGGTACAACGGCGAAAGGAATTTACTCAAGTTTAACTCGACGGAAATGTAACTTCTGCGAAGCTATTTTTCAAGCTATACACGACGCGTGGTTAAATTAAACCGACGACGATTTCGTTTAAATTAAATGCACGTTTTACCGCGAATCCGCCGATGCGACTGGTAGATTCCGCCGTGTCGCCGTTACAATAATCTCATCTGTGGCACGCACTCGCCTACGCCCTGGGACGACGACGACTCGACATGAAGTACTATCCGTATACTTATTTATTTTACGTCGTGTTTGCCATTAATTCGCGTAAGGTCTTGGTTAGACGAACGATGCGAAACGATGCGACGCGACGCGGTTTTTCTATTTAACACATGAATCGCAGCGAAAAAAAAGGTTCGTGTGGCCGCCTCAGTACAAGCATAGGCAGCGATTTTTTTTTAAATCGCGTTGCTTCGTATCGCGTCGTCCGTCTGGGCGAGCCCTAATACGCGTTCATAAAGCGACGACGTGGTTGAAAAAGATGGAAGATTTTATAGGTGTTTCTAAAGAGAAGAAAGGAGAAACGCTTGTGGTTAGAATATAGTAGAGGGGCTCGTGGAATATCGCAAAGAGTTGGTGTATAAATATGCACAAACGATATAGACTAGTTTTAACCCACCAACTCGCGTGGGTAGGGTACCATACATCCCCCCTCCCGTCGAAGGTTTTTTTTTTTAAATGGGAATTGGATGAAGCACAAACGAAAAGAAAACGATAAACACTAGTTTCAACACTCCAACTCAAGTAGATAGAGCACCATACATCCCCCCACGCTGAATGTTTTTTTTTAAAGAGAACTGCATGTAGCACAAACGAAAAAAATACACAAACGATATACACTACTTTCAACCCTTCAAATCAAGTAGATAGAGCACCATACCACCACCCCCCACCACACCCGCTGAATGTCTTTTTTTAAGGGAACTGGACAAAGCTCAAACGAAAGTATGAAGTAAACAAACGTGCACAAACAAAAAGATGAAGTACACAAATATGCAAAAACGAAGCACAAACGATAAATACTAGTTTCAACTCACCAACTCACGTGGGTAGGGCACCATACATCCCCCCGTCGAAGGTTTTTTTTAGAAAAGAAAATTAGATAAAGCACAAACGAAAAAAAGACGTACACAAACATGCACAAACAAAAAGATGAAGTACACTAACGAAGCACAAACTATATTCACCAATTTCAACCCACAAACTCACGTGAATAAGGCACCATACATCCCCATTGTTGAAGTTTTTTTTAAAAGGAAAATTAGATAAAGCACAAACGAAAAGATGAAGTAGGCCTACACAAACATGATCAATTGAAGCACAAACGATATTCACTAATTTCAACCCACAAACTCACGTTGGTAAGGCACCGTACATCCCCCCGCCGAAGGTTTTTTTAAAAGGCGAATTGGATAAAGCACAAACGAAAAGATAAAGTACACAAACATGCACAAAAGAAAAGATAAAGTACACAAACGTGCACAAATGAAGCACAAACGATATTCACTAATTTCAACCCACAAACTCACGTGGGTAAGGCACCATACATCTCCCCCCTCCCCGCCAAAGGTTTTTTAAAAGGCGAATTGGATAAAGCACAAACGAAAAGATAAAGTACACAAACGTGCACAAACATGCACAAACGAAAAAATGAAGTACACAAACGTGCACAAATGAAGCACAAACGAAGTGCACCAATTTCAACCCTCCAACTCACATAGATAGGGCACCATACATCCTTCCTCGCTGAATGTTTTTTTTTAAAGGGAATTAAATAAAGCACAAAAGAAAAGATAAAGTACACAAACGTGCACAAATGAAGCACAAACGATATTCACTAATTTCAACTCACAAACTCACGTTGGTAAGGCACCGTACATCTCCCCGTCGAAGGTTTTTTTTAAAAAGAAAATTAGATAAAGCACAAACGAATAGATAAAGTATACAAACATGCACAAAAGAAAAGATAAAGTACACAAACGTGCACAAATGAAGCACAAACGATATTCACTAATTTCAACTCACAAACTCACGTTGGTAAGGCACCGTACATCTCCCCGTCGAAGGTTTTTTTTAAAAAGAAAATTAGATAAAGCACAAACGAATAGATAAAGTATACAAACATGCACAAAAGAAAAGATAAAGTACACAAACGTGCACAAATGAAGCACAAACGATATTCACTAATTTCAAC
>QBDW01000764.1:0-18949 GCA_003261595.1 Maconellicoccus hirsutus
ATATAGTAGGGGGTAGGGGAAAGGGGGGAGGGGCTGTGACATGTGCAAAGGCAAATTAAGAAAGGCTATAGGCAGGTAGGCCTAAACATGGGCGATCTGCCTCAGGGTTCAGATTTTGATGATACTTGTGTACGCGTATTAGATGGGTACTGGGTAGCTGGGTAGCTGGGTAGCTGGGTACTATTGAGAAACGGTTTATGACCGAAATTGATAATTTTTTTTTTTCTCCAAAATCTGATAGGCTATATTTTTTTTAAATTAAAATCGACGGAATTAATTGAAATTTTGATACATGGTAAACCTTCAATTTTTTCTTCTCCAAGCGTCAGCCGGAACTTCCCGCTATGCGGTAGCGTCTCGTTGCCTGAAGCAACATGCTCAACGTATCGCGACGTTGCGCGTACAATGAATGAGACGCTACCGCGCGGTCACGGTGAAAAGTACCTAGCTACCTACTTACCGCTCATCGTTGAACTTTTCTTTTTCTTAAAATCTACCGATTTTTGAGCTACGGATCGTGTAGCGTTTTTAGTTTGAAATAATTTCAAGATTATTTTGCGACTTTTTTTGGAGTTCAAAAAAGTTTATTTTTTCACGTTGTATTTTTTGCCACGCTTTGCATTTTGTGAAAATCTACTGTTTTTTGGCTTTTGGTGTTTGCTCGGAAAGATAACGAATGTTAGAAGTGATTGTTTTTTCTAGAACCTTTTGTAATTTTTTAAAACTGAATTGAAACAAAAATCTGAAACTTTTTGGCGTCCTTTGAGAACTTGTCTCCCTTGGCTCCCCTCTCGTACTCGTAGTTACTGGTTAAGTGGTTAGTAAAGGTACAGAGTGTCCGATTGTTTATAGGCCCGCGACTAGAATAAATTACTTTTCTTACTTCTCCTTTCTTCCCATTTCAGAGTAAAATTGTACCTAGTACATTGCTAGTTGCTAGTTGATATGCTACATACATCTTTCCCTTTGGTAAAATAATAGGCCTAAATCCTCTGTTATCAGTTGCTGCACTCCAAAATCAAAATGAAAAAAATTTTCGTAATTTATCAAGTCCGGAAACCGGTGAAGGTCTCGAACCACCGGCACGTAGGTCTAGGTCTAGGTCTAGGTGTAGGTGTAGGTAGTAGGTTAGAACCTCCCCAATGAATTTTTTCGGTTTCATAGTGTAAACGGCAGCAATGACTTGAAGAATATTAAATCGGACGTCTTTCTTTTTGATAACAAACAAAATTCATTCTTGCCAATCCACGCCTTTAAATTGAAACATTGCAATTATTTATTTAGTGTTTCGGGCTACATACGTAAATTGCAATTTTCCAAATTGAAAATGGATTGATAGGGCCAGATTTTATTTTTTATCAAAGAAAATGAATTCCAATTCAACATTGTTTAAGCCATTGCTGCGACAATTTTAACAATAAAACCGAAAACAAGGTAATTTATTTTGCCGGAGAAGGAGGAGCACGAATAATCGGTCACCCGGGTCACCCGGTACATTTACTCGCACGTAACGTAAGTAATAAGTAGGCTATGTCTATTTGTAATAAGGTAAGCTAAGGCTACGTTATAAGTGAATGTGTGGTAGTGTGGTAGAGGACGGAGTTGACCGATGCACGCTCACCTGCCGCCACATTTCCGAATAATATTTTCCAATCGTTTTTACAAAGAAACTTTTCGTCACGCATTCGAGCATCGTTTACGAATAACTTATCCAGAACAGACAACGATTTATAATAAGAAGCCTCCGATGTGATTACCTCGAATTTCGCTTCTTGTAACTTTTGCCGACCAATGTCCAATGTTTCTGCGAAAAATCAAACAAAATTCGACTTAACGAAATTGAACGCGCCGCACGCCGTAGGTACCGCAGTAGAAGAGGTGCTAGGTGGAGATAGTAGGCACAGGCAGCTAGGCAAGTGGGTTGCAGCTGTTTGAACGATAATATGTATTACCTACTATATCTAGACCTACGTAATACGTATACGTAACGTACGAATATGTAATGAACATATCACTCTGTTTTAGCGCGGTCCTTTTGGTAGGTAGGTAGGTACTAGGTAGGTAATAGTGTACTGCACGATAGTATCGAGCCGGTATCGAAGTAACGTCGACGATGCCACCATGCAAAAACCAAATACTTCATGGTTATTTATTTCGGTTGTAACTACTTGTAGAAAAGGTTTATATCATATTAGAATTTTTGAAAATATATTTTTCAAACCAGCGAGAACGTTGAGAATTTCAGAATTCTTCCTTATCTCGTACTCGTAGGTATTGTGCTTTCGATATGTCATCGTCATCGTCATCGTACAGTCAATGTACTAACGGCATTGTATACGATGCGACATCGCCGTTACAAAATCGTCACGATGCCGCATCGCAAAACTAGTATCGAAGTTGGCGATGCCGTTTTTGCAATTGCGCATCGTTATCGATAATCGTTCTTCGATACCCCGCGGTATCGTACAATACTATCGGCATCGTGCAGTACACTAGTAGGTAACGTCGACGTGTTTCCGTTCACTCCTAAGAATCTACATACTCGTACAATTGTACGTAGACGTACGTGGTTGCCTGGTTGTATGCGTGTTACTTCGCATCGTGATTCGTGAATCGAAAAAACGAACGTCGCGTCGTCGTGTCTTTCGCACTCGTGCATTATCGTATGGTATTGGTTTTTTTTTTTTTTAAGTTTCCGCTTTCCCATAGATGTACCTACGGTAGATGGTGTTGAGCGATTATTAATCGATCAATCGAAAAAGCCGATTAATCGACAAAAATAATCGATTATTTTCGATTATTTTTTTTGCACATTTTTCACTTTGAATAAGATATTTTAATATCACGACGGCATACTAGATTCATGATTTTTTTTCACCAGTTGTTGGTGTTGCTGCTGTTGTAATTCAATAAAAATTCATGGGCAAAAAAAAAAAATCGATTATTCTCAACACTAACGATAGAAGTCGCAACGTCGATAGCGGCTGCTCATTGGCTCACTCGTTATATTTTAACGTCACCATTAACTAGCTACAGCTAGTATCATACCTACAACCTTTCGCCTACGTACACGTACACGTACGCGTACGCGTACGTACGTTCATGCACCAACTAACACCTCTTCATCAGTTTTAAATCCACCAAGGCGGTAAGCAGTAGACAGCTAGACAGCTAGACGGGCACCTACCTAGTATGCCACTGTTTTGTACTTCGGCTACTTCGCACCACAACGAGCGACATTGCCCGTGTCCGTTCGGAGACGGCGTAATCAGATCCATAGCCGACGGTCTACTAGTTAACGAACCGATTTCTTCGTAACCATCCGACGACGAATCATTCGCATATCGTTCCAACGAAGCACTCGCAATTAGCTGATGGAAAACAATTGCCAATTGATAAGCTTTCAACTTTTAACGTAGCCGTAGCGAGAAATATGTAAATTTAGGTACAATACATTTGTTGTAATTTACGCATTACCTGTGCTACTGATTCGGCGTAAAACTGATACAAAGGTTCGTCAGCGAAACGCAATTGCAAATCCGAACACGAACTTACATCTGTAAATGCCATACACAAGCGAACAAATTACATTCATCGTCGACCAGGCATTTAGCTAAACAAACGCACATATGCGCCAAATCGCGAACACGCAACCAAACTCAAACCCAGACCCAGACCATGATCTGTAATCTGTACCTAGATGAGTGGCCATGAATAGCTATAGCTCCTCGTGGTAGCGTACGTGACAATTTAAGGCCTATCCTAAAGCGCGGTTCTGCACATTTTACTAAGTTCCGAAAAAAAGCATGCGCAGTTCTAAAAAATTCCAGCGCGCACTTTTAACACGATGTTTAAAATAAATAAATTTCAAAAACAAAACTAATTAACGTATATAAAAATTTGGAAAAGAACAGGTAGGCTAAATAATCAAATACACGCTCGCTCTGTGTATGGGTACTGCGTAGAGACACTCAGGCCCCTGTCAGAAGGGAGAGGGAAAAAGCTTTTCCGCCGAGCCTGGATTTTTTTAGGGGCACGCGTGCGTTTCAAGTCTTCGTAAAAAATAGCGAGCCTTCCGGATAAAATGACCAATCGTGCGAAAAAATGTCGGGCCCTTTCAAGGTGGGGGGGCGTATAATTTTTCCCCAAGGCCCTAATTTTCTCTGCACGGCCCTGAGGGCACTTAGGTACTGGGTAGTCTATTACGACAGTACGAGTACTACGTACATAGCAGCGGGCAATTACTAACAAGCCACCAAGCAAATATCACGTACTGCGAGACCGATTGATCAAGTCCTCCTCCTCACCCCCTCCTACCCCCATCCAAACATAAATTACCTTTTTTTTTGGCTTTATTGTAAAAATAGCAGCGATGGCTCGAATAATGTTGAATAGGACATCCGATTTGGGTCGTGTCATTTCGTTCTTAAATTGAAAAATTGCGATTCTATTCTAAAAACATCGAACAAATTGCAATTTTTCAACTTTGAAGTGAACTGATAAGAGCGAATTTGATTTTTTTGTTGAAGAAACTGATGTCCAATGCAACATTCTATAAGCAATTGCTGCCATTTTCACGATAAAACCGAAAAAAAATTAATTTATTTGTGGGGAGGGGCACGACAAATCGGCCAGCTAGCTAGGTAGCTACCTAGCTACCTAGCTACCTAGTACCTTACCTATCACTTTAATCTAGTTAGAACGAATTATGGCGCATACTGACCCAAATAAGAATTACAAGAGCTGTATGGTGAGATATGATTATCACTAAATAATCGGGCATCAGTCGCAGTATTAGCACGGACGTCGGCGTGATTAGTGGTACACGAGTACGCATCCTCATAATCGTGTTTAACGTTTCCGGTAACCGCACCAGAACTGGCACTAATTACGCTATTGAGATCAGCGCTGTCGATGTCAGCTGTAGTGGGAGTATTGATGGCGGCAGTGTAATTGCTATGACTTTTGCTGGCATCGCTGTTTTCTAAAGAACAAAAAAATGGAATACTTATTCGCGCACGCTATTTACCTACACCATTAAACTTCACCTACCCGTACAGCGAAGTTTCATTTTACAGTCGGTTGGAGGAGGCGGTGGCGGACAATTCGGTCTGGATCGACTCAAATCCAAAGAAGTAGTTGTTCTTCTTCGTATAAGAGTTGATTTTCCTTCGTTCGCGTGACCGCCACCACGAATACGAATATGGCTAGGACTAGGACTAGGGCTAGGATCAAGGCCAGGGCCAGGGCTACCAGGGCCAGAGCCATCGCCATCGCTTGCCGAATGTTCTCTACAATTATCGCGGCACGACATGTAGGTAATAAGTGGTCAACAGCTGCAGGTACCTAGGAAGTAGGAACCTCTACCTAGTACCTGGTACCTACGTATGTATTGTATATTCGTAAAACTTACACTTTACCAAAGCGAAGCTCCTGCGGATTCAGATAAAAAATCGAAGTAGAATTAGTAGCAGCACTAACGGTTCTATACTTGGGTCGCAATTTGGTTTTAAACGATGTCCAGCGCATCGAACCGCCGCCACCGTTTTTCACGGATGCGGTGCGACTACTCCTCGTATAGACAGTAGATGAGAACGCCGCGTTAGCGTCGCTCGTTGAAGCTGCGAGCTCGGAATTACCGTCACTTTGTCGACGTCGCCGCCATGGTTGAGCTGTAGCCAAGAGCCAAAACAAAATTCCCGAATCAGCCATCTCGACGCGTCGTCATAATTCAACGTACGTTAAAAGGCAATAACGTATTCGCACATGACGCATAAATTCCCTTATAGTAGTACAAGTAGGATAGGCCACATACGAGTACGTATGTAATAATTAGACTCCCAGCACATACGTGCATGTGTAGTGTGTGGTGTGTACTTAACGTAGGAACCATTTTTGGTATTAGATGTCGTAATATTTTCGGAGACAGACCTTCGGTTCTATTTGGATTTGGTAAACTCGCCGTGACGCTGTGCAGGCTATTTTTTCGAATCTGATTCAAAGAACTCAAACTTTTCCTCATCGTTTTTCTAGCTTTCTTCATGAATTCGTAGATATTTTGCGACTGAACTACGGCGACATTGGAAAAAATTGGTCTTTCCTGTAAAAGTCATCATAACGGGGTGTAATACCCATTCGCCTTCTTAACGCTACACAAGTAATCAAATAAGTAAGTAGCTAAGTGCAGAGTCTAAGTACATGCTACATAGTACATGTATGTATATGTACATGTACGTACATAATACATGTCGCCACGCGTAAAACTAATTGTGACATGCGACGCGGTAAAAAAGAACTATCGAGTATTCCCACCCCACCCCCACCCCACCTGTATCCGCATCCGTACATCGACGTAACGACATTACAGACTTGATATCTTTTTTGGAAAAAAAAAAAGACCTAAAACAGTAGTGTTTCTTGGTTTTTTGAATCTAGTCCAGCACGACGATTACGACAAAGGGCACTGGGCGCTGGTCGCTGGTCGCGCAATAAAGCTTTAAGGAAAGCCAGTCGATATCAAGACCATAATTATTATGTAGTGCCTAGTTCAGTATGCACTCAAAACGAACGCCTTACGCGTTTATATATGTAGTATGTACTGTGTACAGTGTACATACGTGTATTATGTATAACGCGACAAAATCGAAGATCTAGACTGCAAGTAGGTAATAGCCTAGGTAGGCCTGTAGCCTCGTCATTGTTATCAATGACTAGGTAACGAGGCTAATTTTTGAAATAATTGCGGTCCGATTCGCGTAGGTAGTAGGTAGCTCTAGCTATTAGCTAATAGGTACCAGGTACAAGGTACCTCAGTGAAGGAATGAAAAATAGTTGGGAGAAAGAATCGTTGGTCAAATTTTAATTCGATAAACACCACCAGCCGTAACCAGCAGGCCAGTATTTACGAGTAATTACCTACGCAGTATAATTTTGATATACTTACAGCAGGCGACTCATTCGGTGTAAATTCGCCCTCTTCCGGAGACGTATCGTCAAAATCGTCGCAAAGTTCTTCGCTAAAGTTACCCACCGTCGTGGTCGTGGGCGTGGGCGTGGGCGTCGACGCAGGTATTTTTTCGAAAATGGTCGAGATCTCGTTCGCATCTATCGAAATTACAATACAAGTAGGTACGCCATATTAATATGAACGAGTACTTACGGTACGTAAACTTACGAGTACTACATCCTACATCAAACACCTTGACGTGTAAATAAATACGTACCTAGCTACCTACCGGTACAGTACATTCGGTGGTTGATGTTAGTACCCGTCGGCGCCGGCGCAAAAATTCCATCAACATACGGTAGATAAAGATAAGTACGAGTAATACAAATAAATTATTTTCAACCCCGGATCGATATTTATAATAAATCGTCATTTTTATTAAAATGAAGAACTTAAGTTGATAATCACTAATAATCGAGGATTCAGTTTTTACGTACGTTTTTTTGGGGGTGTAATTTGCACGCACTGGCACTGACGTCTCTATTTACGTCGCGTTGTTCGTATTCGTAATCTGTTTAAGTGTCGCATGAGGTCACTTTTTACGCGTCGCGTCAGCGGCGCTAGCGCTGAGGAGTACTAAGATTAACCGGACGTACAGTACGTAAATGCAGGTACCTTCTACCGAGTACCTACGAGTACTACGTACTACCTAGTACCTACTACCTACTACCTACTACCTACTACCTACTACTTAGTACCTCTACCTACCGAACAGAATTATCCACATACGCTTACCTGCTGGTAATGATCATTGATCAAGAATTCACGATAGCTGATTAGCTAACGTCAATGGGCTACCCATAGTAATACCCAATATCTTTCTAGTTTCCCTTAACCCACAAGGAAAAACAAAATCCCCTAAATACGTAAATGAGAACTATATGTGTATTGTGTAGGTGTAAGTACTAAGTAGATGTAATATACGACATCTGGTCATCTACGTAGTATCAATGTGGCCAATGGCCATCCACCTTAATGCATTTCCTCAACGACGGACGCGACGCATCTATTCAGACTCAACACTGGTGCTGCAGTTTTGTAGCCTCAACCAAGTTTATCGAAACAGAAATATGCGATAATTTGTTTACCTATAATATAGCCTATACATAAGTAATAGTACAGAATAGACACAGACATTACCACATGTACAATGTACAATGTACAATGTACATTGTACATAGCCTACATAGGCTACCGGTATACGGGTACGCAATTACGCATATACATAGGCATATCTCTACTTATACACTCCCATTTTCTACTAGTTGCACTGACGTTTCGAGTCTCCATTTCGATTCTCGCAACATTTCAGCTTTTTCGCACGGGCCTCACATCGTAACACGTAATACGTATACCGTCTGTACCTTAATTATTTCATGTATGCTAATTCTGTGTGTACGTGTACGTGTACGTGTACCCACTACCCACTACCCACTACCCACAAGTACAAGTACGAGTACATATACTAAATGCCAAGATTTTCCATCAGCTACCTGTGAGACCCGCTTATCGTTTACTTGGCGATGTTGCGCATTGCGCACAAACAAACGTATCTGAGACTGTGTGTCTATTTGCCAATGCCAAACCCTCTGGCTCGGATAGTCTTCAAAATGACACGAATGGATAACAAACGTTATTGCCACCGCCGTCTGTGTAGCTCCAGCTATAGCCGTTGCTGTTGTAGAAATGCCGGCGGGTCTCAGGTAGTCTGCATCATATCACACAGTAGCAGCAATATACAATACCTCCTATGTATGTACCGTACTATGTAGTAGCTTTGTAATGTACAGTACTATAGGATGCCTTAAAAAGCACGCGCACGCAGTACCGCACCGATATGGCAAAAAATTCCGAAACAAAACTGCGCGAGTCGACGCAAAATTACAGTCGTAGATATGTCATCATTCCTCATGGCAAAAGCGAGCTTAACACTCAACAACGACAATTATTTTCAAAAATTAGGCCTATTCCTTTTCGAACGCACCTCGCACTAACTAGTGGCCAAGTGTAAAAACCCACTCGAGAAGGTATAATACGTAAATTCAAAATGAATAACGCATTAGTAAATGATCAGTAAACGCAAAATCGGACAAGTGGAAAATTTCGCGTTTCACCCATATGCAACGGGTACGTGTACATCTATATTAATTTGGGCCCAACATTATGTACTTTTACATTTTCATGTTTCTTACATAACGCGCAAGAGTACAAACCGTCGTCGTCGTCATCGTCGTCATCGTCGTCGTCTTCGTCTCCGTTACAATCAAGTAACAGGGTATTGACTTCTTGCGCTTCGTAATTTGGCAGCGAATATAACACCGATCGAAATGTTGTAACGAAATCATCGAATTCCTCATCGGAGGGAAATTCCTCGGTAGTAGGTTGAACGATACTAGAGTTTACGCAGCGTTGGCGTTGGCGTTGGCGTTGGCGTCGTCGCCGTCGTCGTCGCCACCACCACTTCCACCACTGCTGTCGTTTTAGTTGATGTTGGTCACTGGTGATATAAATGATCGAATCGCAGCATATGGCAACTAGATTCGGACACGTTATTAATAATAAATGTAGATGAGTAGTGTACAAGTGTACCTCGATGTACCTAGCACTAGAGCGCAGACGTCATGCCAATTACTCGTATCATACCGATACCGATACCGATACCGGCGATACCGTGTCGCACCGTGTCGCCTCGCCGCCTCGAAAAAATTTCAGCAAATCTAATGATGGATTTTGTTTGAGGGTTCTTTAGAAAAAGAAAACA
This sequence comes from Maconellicoccus hirsutus, assembly GCA_003261595.1. Taxonomy (NCBI): domain Eukaryota; kingdom Metazoa; phylum Arthropoda; class Insecta; order Hemiptera; family Pseudococcidae; genus Maconellicoccus; species Maconellicoccus hirsutus. The sequence goes on from QBDW01000764.1 coordinate 9,768, forward strand.
TAGGTGTGGGGCACTATGTAAACTATGTAACCACGCAATTTGCATACATAAATCATACTCGTTTATCTTTCTTGAAAAGCTCATGCGATGGCGATGGTAGGTTTACCTACCTACCTACCTACCTACCTACCTACCTACCTACCTACCTACCTACTGTAGTTGTTGCGTGAAATTTTCACCTTTCACTTTACTTCAAACTGAGTTCGTTGAAAATTACGATTAGAAAAATTTTCGTAGCTGCGCGTAGAAAAATGGTGCGGTTGGAGAGAGGGAGTTGATTATTCCAAGAGCATATTTTACGGACTACATGCCCGCGAGGAGAGTCTTCATAATATTTTTGTGTCAGGCTCATGTTGGCATCCGGAGCGGCTGCTAGAGTATTCGACATTATTCCTGCGGTCGCAAATGTAAGCACACCAGGGCGGCTACGTCGTCACGCCAACGCATAGGCCTACGTCGCGTCGTACATGCACTGCACGCGTACTTACTAGTTACTACTGACAGTATGGTAATGGTACATATCGTTTATCGTATGTCTGCGGCCTACACTTTGCATCAAATAATCACTCGTATTCCAAAAGGAACGGCGAAAGTCGTAACTTACTGTTTTAATTTTAAAAAAATTACGTACTCGTATAACGAAAGGCCCTAGGTAGGTAGGTAGGTAGGTATAGGTAAGTAGCTAAGTACCTGAAACCGCATACGTACAGTACTGTTGGAGAAAATGCCAAAGCTAAACGGGGTAATTACATAACGTGCTACGTAGTACGTACTCGTATCTACATCTACATACACAATTACACATATATGTACCTAGTGCCTACTCGTCATTAGGAGGTACAGTACGAGTATGTAATGTATAAACCGCGGTGAAATTTTGCAGCGACATGATGCGACATGCTATTTATTTTGAAATTTGGAAAATTAAATGACCAAAAACTACGGCAAAAATACATTTTTTACGCGTTATAATTTCACGATAGTTAGTTATCTAGGTACGAGTATAATAATATTGATTAAAACCTTGATCTGTGGCGCGAGCGAGGTGGCGCGAAGTTTGTGATAGTGACGGCGCTGGCGGCGAAACAACCTCTTGATGCGAACGAGGCGAGTATATCATTTGTCGATCTTCGTCTGCATCCGCATCCACACCCGCACCTGCAGTTGCAGTTGCAGTTGCAGTTGCACTTGCGGTACAGTACATCCGAGCGGTCATCGCGATTGCAAGTTAATGGTCTCGCTGGTGGTTGTACAATCGGTGATACGACATCGAGATACGAATGCATGACGAGAATATCGGCGGCATTAGCCAACTAACTAGTAACTATACTGGCAGACGGCAGTTGCCACGATGACGCATTCACGGCGTATGTAGTGGAGGAGGAGGAGGTGGTGGTGGTGGTGGTGGTGGTGGTGGAGGTGGTGGTGGATAGTGAAAATGACGACGTTGAGGTTAAAGCAGCTACGGCAACGGGTTTTCCACTTCGTAGTCCGTATGCACGCAAACGAATATCTACAGACTTTACAGTTCGGTACGTTCACGTATTACGTATACGTAGTAAGTATGTCGAGAAAACAATGCTCCGGTTTCACTTGTATCGCAGGCGAACATCTTAAAAACCAAATCTAACCTTCACGCGGGCTTCGAGAGAAAAACCAATCAAGCTATACGCAGTACGCACTACGTACAGTACGTAATTGTTACAAAGGGCGAACTGCAAACTGCGAACCACGAACTGCTAACTACTAACTGACGCAAAACACATACAGCACATTACGAGTACATAGTACATACACTTGGTTTAGGTTTAGGTTTAGGTTTAGGTTCACGTTCACGTTCACGTAAAAGCGTATTGGCCGCATTGGTGGTGGTCGCCGCCGCCATGCGGTTATACGCGTACCTGGTACCTCTACCTAGCTAGTAGCTAATAGCTATAGCTACTACCTACACCTAACCTACTCGCACATTCCAGTTACAAGAACCGCCGACGCGACGCCACACCACTTTACTCCTCGGAGCAACATTGCCGGTAACTTTCACTTATTAATACGTTGATGTTGATTGTAGTACGGTAGCCTGTACTCCGCCGTAATAAACGGGCACGAATAGTTCAGGCGTATACTGTATGTAACTTATAGAATACTCGAAAAGAGAAATAAGATCGTGAGAAATCGCCTGGGAACAGAGGGAACCAGTTGTAAGCCAACAGCGCGGCGACGCGGCAGCGAAGCGGCTGTAAGCTGTATAAGAGTGGGTGGTCAGTAGTGGACAAATGAAGATGGAGTAGCGTGGAATTGGTGTAAAGTGCACGCCGTCCAATTGTACAATCCAAGTTTCGCCCGTCGTCGTATCGCACACAAAACGAGTGCTGTACCTAGCTGTAGCTACCTACTACCTACTACCTAGTACCTACACATTACACCATACATATAGTATGTCTATGTACAGTATGTACTATGTAGATATAGGCCTACCATACACATTACAGGCTACAGCAGTGCCAACTGCCAATGCAGCAAGCAATCAACCATACGAATACCTTTCTTCAAATACAACTTCATTACGCTCAATAGGCCATTCTTACCACAACGACAACGACAACGAAAATACTACAATGGTGCATCAGGCATCAAGTCAATACATTCGTCGAATAAATCGCAGTTTTTTATCGTCCTTGCAACAAAGCGGTCGAATACACATTATGTACTACACGGTCCACGCTACACAGTACACATACACATACGCATACGCATACGCATACACACACGCACCAACATATAATTATGTATTATCGAAAATCCAACTCAAAACAAAACAATGCTTCGCGGTGTTGGTAAAGCACAACACCTAAAAAGAGCTTTTATACGTACTCGTAGGCCTACTCATATTTATCTCAATGCCAATCTTTCTCAATACCAAAACCTATTTCTATTCACGTGCAATGTACGTGCGCAATCATGCGAACACAACCAAATGCGAAAAAATAACTACTTAGTTAATACCTATACGTTATACGTTATATGTAGTAGGTAGCTACTAGCTAGGTACCTCTACCTACTACCTAGGTATATCTACATATTTGTACATGTAGGTATAACTTATGCATGATCGCGGTAGGCAGTGGGCAATGGGCAGTGGGCGGTAGGCACATATACACGGTAGGCCAACATGCTTAATACCGATACATACCACGACTGTCGGTCACCAGTCAATTGCTAACAACACCCAGTAGCAACCCAGCACTAACATGGTACACTTAATTTATAAAAATATCAAGCACGCCAATAATTTGAATTTTGAATTTTCTACATCGATTTTGCTTTATCACAAATCGTTTATTAAACATTGTAGAAAAACAGAACAGTAATCACGTCAAGGTAGAAGGTACACGGTACACTGTACACTCCTCCCCGAACCTGCGCCTGCGCCTGCGCCTGCGCCTGCGCCGACTTCATGAAGGATGAAAAAATCTATCGTAAATGGCGATTCGTGCTAATTCGAAATAGCCCAAAAAAATCCGCGCTACAAATGATTTCTAGAAGTTTTAAATTCGAGCCGATAATGATTAGTGATCGATTGAACAATCAGCAGTTTGTCAATGGTCAATGGTAACTGGTAAATGTGTATACTAATTGCTAATTGTAAGTATACATACAAATAGGTAGGTACTAGGTACTAGATACAGTAGTAAGTCTCCACTCTGAACTATACACAGTATGTAGATAGAGACGCAACGACCTGAGAGTGGGCATGGAACCCCTAAGATGGGACGCGTGAACCGCCCCGAGAAGAAACCGGTACGGGGCCCGAGAAAAGAGGACGCAACTGAGGGGCACAGGGCCAACTTCCCTGTACGCCGCAGCCGTAGCCGCAGCGAGACTAAACCTCCATAAGATGGAAAACTGGGACGTACAAGAGGCATTTGCCACCCCTGTGACTGAACATATACCTATACACCAACAGGTAACCAGCGAGTGTCTGGTTCGTACAGCTTTCTAGACCCTACAGACAAAACACAATTTCGTAACACCACCGCCGGGGACAGGGCCATAAGCCAATCGTGCCACAAGTTGCGCTGGGAGTCGGGTACCTTCTACTTTCATCTGACAAAAAATGTTAAAAGAGGCGAAACGCCCACCCAGCGGACGATGTAAGTACTAGGTACTAGGTACTAGGTACTAGGTAACTCGTTCTTGCCCCTCGAAGTAATGCGCAAACGCAGTTCGGAGGAGAACTCCGCAGACATCACTAAAATTCAGTAGTTAAGAGACACAGAAAGAAAAGATACATCTACATACTACATGGTACTTACTACTTACTACTTACTACTTAGTACATACTAGCGCATACGAGTAGATTCAAGAATACGTACTTCTTTCATTGCGACGAGATCGGAACTTCTTTCTTCGAAATTTACGCAATTTATCAAAACGTATTCGTTTTTTCCTGCACAACAAAAAGTAAAATGAACGCCAAGGAGACAAATGAAAAAAGTAAAAAAGCTTGTTACGCCTCGTCCAGCACTACTTGAGGCGTGAGGCGTGGGGCATGGGGCGTGGGGCGTAGCACGTAGCGCGTAACTGAGGGGGCATGCGGAGGGAGCTTTCTCCCATAACGTTACGAAACTCGTCAAAAGATGACAAATTAATGATTTTTAAAATTTAAATCCGATGATTGGCGAATGAAACAAAAAATCAATCATTTTACGCGCCAAAGTTATGTAATTACCGAAGTCAAAAGTGATCGGGTAGAAACGAGTAACAGGTTTTGAAGTTACAGATTGAAAAAATACCGCTTACAGATTGTCCGTCCTTTTGAATGTACTCGTAACGAGTAAAAAACATTGATGCAGCGAAATTGTGCCATTAGTGCCACAAATATAGTTATCGTTATTGTAAGTATAATATATAATATGTGTATTTAACATGTAGGTAAACTATGTATATAGTTGTACAGACTGTCCGGTTGGTGTTAGTACCCCTCGACGCAATAATCCCATCGCCATAGGTACCTAATACAAATAAATTATTTGCAACCCTAACCGATGTTTATAAATCGTTATCGTTAGTTTGATTAAAATGAAGAATTTAAATCGATATTAATAATTGAAAAACGAAAAATAATCACTAATAATCAATAATTTACTGTTTTCGTACGTTTTTTTTCGTGCTGTAATTTGCACGCACTGACGTCCCTATTTACGTTGCGTTGTTGGTAGACGCACTACCACTATGTACTATTATCACCATTATTATCACTCTATGCGATGCGCCAAAGTGTTGAGCAATTAATGCGCACTACGCGGTCAGAAATTGAATGGCTACAAGCAGGTAACTAAATTACTCGTCTTACAAGATAGGTACTCGTACATTGCCAGTGCCAAGTCCCACGATAGGCAAATCACTACCTACGCGATAATAATTTTTTCACGTTGACGAAAGCTTTCATCGCAGCTTTCCCAACCGTTGACATCCGTCCAGTCGTCGCTAACCACACTAGCACCGCTATTCGTAGTCACCACCGTTGCAACTGTATTCGTATCCGTGTCCGCGTCCATTTCAGCGCAACCATTCTCATTGTGTATCGCTGTAATATAATCAAATAATTAGGTAGGTAGGTAGGTAGGTCTAGGTAGGTAGGTACTAGGTAGTCTAGATAGTGGCGCTCGTACTACTCGTAAGCGCTATAACGTATGACTGGGTACTTTACTCGTACGTTGACGTAAATAATCTAAATAGGTACATGCTTACCGCAACCATTCCGACAATTGCAACGCCAAGCGGTTTCTTTCATTTCGTAAAGGCTATTGGTCTTCTCCAGCGAAACATCAGAGTCGGACTCGGACTCCGTTTCGCCGTCGTCGTCCCTACCACTCTCACTCGCCAGAATCGAAGAAACCACTTCGTACGCAGCCAATTCATCATCAACTTTGTCATCGATGCCGAGACTGCGGCGGTGCGTGTTACGACGCTGCGACGCTGAACGTGTTTTGTCCACTTCGGAATATATGACCGTGTCGTATACATTAGCGCAATACGGAGAAGCTTCGCCGGCCGTCAAATTCAATTCGTCGATATTCGAATACTCGCACGAATCGTCCTTTTCTACGCTACCCACATTATTTACGTTTCGTTTATCGCTAAAAAAGTCTTCGCGTCGCGCATCACACTCGGCGATGGCACGCGACCAGTCGTAATTTTTGCTGCGATGCAAAAAAGATCTATTTTTATTTAATACCAATTGCGACGACTCGGCTGATGGCGTTAACGGCGGAGGCGGTACATTTGTTTCGTCGTCGTTGCGTTTTAGAACGTTTTCCAAACGAAAATCATGCGCTAAGGATAACGGCCTGTTTTTCAAAGTGCTCACATCGTAGCTAGCGTAAATTTGCGTATTTTTCATACGAAAACATCCATCGACATCGGCTGTAATTTCGTCTTTTGCTTTAATTCGCGCCCTTTCAGAACGTATACGATCGCCGACAGGTGCAGCATCGCCCGCGTCAACGCCGTCTGCTATGCCAACGTCGCTTTCTTTGGCAAACCGTTTTCCCATTTTCACATTCACACGTCCGTTGTCCTTGGTCTTGGTCCGCTTTGGCGTTTGCTCTCCGTCATCGACTTGGACTTTACCATGCGCGTGCGCGCCTCCTTTTGGTAATGACGTTTTCGCCAGAACACGACTCGAGTCGATTTCGAAGAGACATATGGTTTTATCAATTCGACGAATATCGTCGTCGGCGCCGTAGGCAGCTTGTCGCCGATTAACACCGCTTCCACTGCCGAATCTGTTTCGACGATCACGATTCGTATTTCTGCCGCCGCCTTTGTCTTCGTTATAAGAATTGTTGTTGTGTTTCATCGAAATCGCGCCGAATTTTGCCGCCAATTGCGTTACTTTACTTCCAACCGGTGAGTGTAACGTCGTAATCCCCGTAGTAGTTGGCGTCAACAGCGGCGTGCCTGTAGTTGTCGCTACATTTTTTCGGTCGACGGTAGCTATCTCGTTAATTAACTGATGATGCTGAATTCGATTCTCGGCGTTACTATCGCCATCGTTTTTCGTTGCATTTTCATATTTCGACGTTAAACGATGCGTCGCCATCGCCTTTCAATAAGTGCCGCTGCCGCCATCGGTCATAATTTCCCGTCTTCGTCCTTTTGCGGCGGTGGTAACGCGCACGCGGGCTGAAGCATTCAGACTGAAAAAGAAGAAAAGAAAACCAGCATTTAGATACATGATTTCCGAATCTGCCAAATATCTTGCGAATGATAATCTCGCCAAGTTGCAGGCATAGCTACGTACAAGATGAGGGCGTATGAGTATGAAGATGAAGATGAAGATGAAGACAGGCAGGCACCTGTAGGCAATTAGCTAATTAGATGTACTCGTAGATAAAGGTGCCTATCTATAGCTTGGGTAATTACGTTCGTAACAAGTATGAAGTATCCACTAACCGGATTCCACGCTGCGTTACTTGCGCGTTTTAATCTCCGTAGGTACCTACTCTAGGCTTATCTCCTCCTACATTTACAGTACAGAGGGGCGTTACACTTTTCCAACATGGATGGTCACCGCGATATACTGTACGTAAACGTACCTACCTACCAGTATTCGAGTATTGCGTTGAAATTGCAAAATTTTGAAAACCTTTCGAAAACCCACTCAGGTAGATTACGGACACCTACGTAACCGTACTTATACCGATGTATACGTCGTCACGTAGCCTCTCGGGAGTAGGTAGCTAGGTGCTGGACTGCAAGTAGCCACCTTATGCAGAATACTCGTACATCAACAGCAGAATTGAACCGAAAGAGCTGTTCAGATACATCTACGTAATATACAGCCCGTCCGGTTGATCTTAGTACCCCTCAGCGCAAAAATCCCATCAACGTAGCTGACGCGTAAAAAGTGGCGACACTTACACAGATTACAAACAACGTAAATAGGGACGTCAGTGCGTGCAAATTACAGCACAAAAAAAACGTACGAAAACAGTAAATCATCGATTATTAATGATTTATTTTTCGTTTTTCAATTGTTAATATCAATTTAAATTCTTCATTTTAATCAAACTTACGATTTATAAACATCGATTAGGGTTCCAAATAATTTATTTGTATTGGTCATCTATGGTGATGGGATTTTTGCGCTGAGGGGTACTAAGATCAACCGGACGGGCTGTACATAGGCCTACGTATATGCAATAGGTTCCAAAATACACCACGTATACACGCACTCATACTACATCGTGTCGTAGGTGGTTAGGTAGTCGGTAGTAGGTACAGGTAGCTACTAGCTAGATACGTTATAGCCGCATAGGTGAATGTAGGTACGATAGGTGATAGGTCGAGGTACTAATTTATCTATGCCAAGCCCCACTCCTAGCGAACTACGTAGTAAGTAGTAAGTACTAAGTAGTAACTAACTACGTGTACGTAGCTACGTAGCTACATGGCTACATACCTAATTACGTACCACATAGTATGTACTATGTACGGTATCACTATCGCCAACATACGCATTAAGTCTAGGTGAGTACTAAGTAGCTAGCTAAGTACACACTACACAGCTACACGCTACGCACCTATTTTCTCAATTCCGTTTGTCATGCGGAAAAAAGAAAACAACACGAAACCGGCTAGTTGTGATAAGTAGCAAAATCGTGTGATTTCAACCTGAACCAAAATAAATGCGAATGAAAAATACGGGAAACAAATACCTGCGAATACTTTATCTTTACACGCAATAACGTATCAATAAATACAAATTTCAATTTGCAAACACTCGATTTAATAACTAATAACAGAAACGAAATACGTAAAAACCAAAATTAACAATTGAAGCTTTCGCCAATAAATCTACATACCAGAGACCAGAAATCTGGCACCTGCTACGTATGTCAACTAAACAGAAAACAACAACAGGTACACGTGTACTTGTAATTGGCTTACGTAGTAAGTATAAGTACACACGAAAACACGATACAACACGTTTTTCGAGGAAGATCTGAGATCTTGCTGACTATACCCCATGCCCATGCCCGGTGGTCTAGTCACAGAGTCACGGGATAGCGAGAACGAAACTAGGCGTTAAAGTCCACTAGTTTTTTCAAGTGATAAATATATTCGGAAATGCTCGGAAATCTTCGGATATCGCTTCGTTTAACTTAATTTCTATG
>QBDW01000768.1:0-33942 GCA_003261595.1 Maconellicoccus hirsutus
TTTTATTTATAATTACCTATAAATTATCTTATATTTTCAAGTTTTTCCATCAACAGTTAATTAATTTTATACCCCTTCAATTTACGCAGTTAGCAAACATGCATACATGAGTCAAAAACGAGTTGACTATTTCCCTGATGAAGGGGTAAAATCGAAAAAACGAAAAAATTAAAAAAAAACTCAAAACACTGCACCAAAATCCAAACCCCACCAAGGCGTGAATAAAATTCGCCATCTCACGGAGGTATACTCAATCCAGCGAAACTCCTAATTTACATTTTAAACTCGTCGTCGTAACGCGAAGCACAAAGAACGCCTTCGAAGTTTGTTTAAAATTGGTAAATCGGTCTTTTCGTTATCTTGCGAATGAGCATATCACACATCGCTTTTACTTCTAAACATTAATCCATCATGAAAAGCAGACACTCGATCGTGGCGTGAATTTTTCACCCTCGTGACGTAAAATAAAAGAGCTCGCATTGTAATTCCACGTATTACGGAGCCGATTAAGATATCGTTTGTTGGATTTAAGGGGTTAATCCAGTTTACACGACCGTAATCGCATAAACGAACGCAAATTACCACTTGAATTAGTGCTCTTTGATTGCATCCTTATACATCGACATTCTTTATAAATCTCTTGAGCTCGTATTTTTCGCGAGAAGAATTTTTTCTTCATACCTGATTACTATGCGTATCCGACGTGCCTCCGTTTCTATCACGTAAAAACTCCATGGCCAAAGCTGTTTCTGGATTTTGCGATTCGCATCGAGCCGACACGGACGGTATACGGTCATCCTGAAAAAGAACAAGCATTTTATTACGAGTAATCTTCGGCGATACTTAATTGTACCTTTTTTTTCAAGTGCCGGAATTCGCGACGACATTGACGAAGGTTTCGAATCGATTTGGGGTTTGTGATATTTTATTATACGACCTTCGGCTTATTTGAACGTGGAAGTTTATACCAGCCGGATCTGTACCGTGCAGCGAAGCGAGGTTGTGACGTGGACGAAAAAAAATCATTCGAGTCTGACAAACGTGTCCGATACAACGTTGAAGCACTTTCGACGACATTTGATACGGTGAATTTCATTATTTGCAACCTACTCGGCTTTATTCCCATTGGAAATTTGAAATTTTTTACGAAGATGACCTTTGGAAAAAGCCACAGGCCACCTTATATCGCAAGCGAGTCTTCAGGGAATCAAGGTACATTCGTTTATAGAATTCCTTCAAGGTACCTTGAATGATTAAAAAACAATTTCGCCATTTTTTCCTCCACATTACAACGAATTTCTTAGATCTCGGTAATTGGAATTTAAACCTTGAAGCTATAAACGAAATAATAACGTCGGCGTTTATATAAATTTAATTCAATTAATTTTTCAAAATCTTCTTCGATAACTCCCCCCCCCACGCCCCTTAAAACTGACAATCTCATGTTGACCGGAGATTTGCGGATGGTGTTCAAAACGCTAAATCGGGATTATTTTTTGAGGCGTTCATAAAACGCAAAAACCGCCATGTTTATACATCTTGCGATTCATTTCGATAAAACTAAATTAAAAAGTTTAATCTTCTACGCGACAAACGAATCAACAACGGTATTTAAATCGATTCGTGAATCTACCCAGTTCGAGTTCTGCTTCTCGATGAAATAACCCCCTTTTGTGTAATTCACAAAACCTACAATTCACTTCGTGCCACAAATCATTTCCGGTATGTGTGTTTTTCCCCCCAAAAAAACACTCGACGTAATATGTCAATCGGTAATTTCCCTTGTAAAATACACGTGTTTTTCATCCTTACCACGTATCGATGAAATTTGCACGCCCTGCGATGAAAATTCCCTCTGAATAATCGCTGACGTTCGTTTAATAAAACATACTCGCGTATGCGCCGCAAACACATACCGACGTTAGTTGCATTACCATGTGAACGCACTAGGTTATCGAATTAGCATAATTTCCAACCGTTTTCTGCAATTTGATATTGCCTCAATGTACAATATTCGAGCTTAAGTACTTACTACGAAGTATGTACTAAGTTATGACGCGGAACGACTTCTCTGGCGTAGCAGCGCCATACCAAGTGTAAATGGTTTCCTTTTTAACGAAGCAAAACGAGCTCCCGTTCTAAAAGTGATAAATAGTATCGAGGATTTAGATAGTGTTTTATTTATCGCCAAAATTTATACTTCTTTCGACTCCGTATCTTTGCTGAATTTAACTTTCAAAATGGATAATCAAATTTGACCTGCATTGAAGTTCTAACGTTCACGGTGGGGCGAAAAAATTAATCGAAGGGTGCTTTAACTTGTACAGATGGCGACGATAAGATGACATTTACTGGAGTCTCCTCGAACGAATATTTTCCTAAATAGTAAATTTTTCTTTGTTCAAATATAGAAGCTTTCACTTAAAGGGCAAAGGTCAAAAAAATAAAATTATTAAGATCGGATAACTAATAATTAATGCTATTCAGAAATTCCTTCACTTTGGAGATGAAACTTCCAAATTGAGAATTGACGTAAAAATTAATAATTTGCTTATAATTGACGTAATTATCAAATTCAGTAATTATTGCCAGTATTATTGCCAGTATTTGTGCATCAATTGCCAATGTACCAACTGAAATTTAGACATCAAGTAATATAAAACTCGAAACCTGATGCAAGCATTGAAATTGTATGCGCATTGATGCAAAACTTGACTACTGATGCATCAATTTGTAATTGAAAATAAAATGACAATCAAAGCACAAATTAAAAATTTAAACGTCAATTGATGCAAAAACTGACAACTGATGCATCAATTGCGCAATTAAAAATAAAATGACGATCAAAGCACAAACCAAAAATTTAAGCATCAATTGATGCAAAACTTGACATTTGATGCATCACTTTGCAATTGAAAACAAAATGACAATCAAGGCACAAATTTAAAATTGAAGCGTCAATTGATGCAAAACCTGACGATTGATGCATCACTTTGCAATAAAAAATAAAATGACAATCGAAGCACAAATTAAAAATTTAGGCATCAATTTAAAAATTTAAGCGTCAATTGATGCAAAAACTGAACTGATGCATCACTTTGCAATTGAAAACAAAATGACAATCAAGGCACAAATTTAAGATTGAAGCGTCAATTGATGCAAAACCTGACGATTGATGCATCACTTTGCAATAAAAAATAAAATGACAATCGAAGCACAAATTAAAAATTTAGGCATCAATTTAAAAATTTAAGCGTCAATTGATGCAAAAACTGAACTGATGCATCACTTTGCAATTGAAAACAAAATGACAATCAAGGCACAAATTTAAGATTGAAGCGTCAATTGATGCAAAACCTGACGATTGATGCATCACTTTGCAATAAAAAATAAAATGACAATCGAAGCACAAATTAAAAATTTAGGCATCAATTTAAAAATTTAAGCGTCAATTGATGCAAAACTTGACAATTGATGCATTGTTTTGCAATTAAAAATAAAATGACAATCAAAGCACAAATCAAAATTTAAGCATCAATTTTAAAATTTAAGCGTCAATTGATGCAAACCTTGACAATTGATGCATCAATTGCGCAATTGAAAACAAAATGACAATCAGGGCACAAATTCACAATTAATGCACCAAATAACGTACAAATTGAAAATTTAAGCACCAATTAATGCTAAATTTGACAACTAATGCTTTTATTGATAACTAATGTGCAATTTAAGAGACCAGAAAGTAATACAAGTATCAACAATTGACGCATAAAATGACAATTAATGTACAAAGTGACAACGTGAGAGTCCAGGTGACGACTTCAGCTCTAATTAATGCAAAATTTGACAATTATAGCACCATGTGCCTCAATACTGAACAATTGACGCATAAAATTTGCAATTGATGAACGAAATATTAGTCTCGGCACAAATTGACAATTAATACATCAAGATGCATTAATTAATAATTTCAGCATCAATTTATACAAAACTTGACAACCTATGCAAGTGTTGCTATTTGATGCACAACTTGGAAAGTAATGCATATCATATTGCATCAATAACTGATGCATAAAATGCCAAATAATGTACAAAATGACAACATGGGAGTCAAGGTGACAACTTTAGCACTAATTAATGCAAAATTAATGAACAAAAAGAAAAAGACTACCAAGGCAGAAATGCACGACTTGACAATTGATTCCGGTACCAAGAACTAATATAAGTACAAAATGACAGCTAAGGCACAAAGTGACACTCAAGGTATGAATTTAACAACATATGCGCAAAATACCTCCCAACGCAGTATTACCAACTGATGCGTAAATTGGCAACAAAAAAACAATATAGCGATGATTCCAACACTATTCGTCGTATTTTCACTCATCAACAACGAAATTATCTCTTATTTAAATTCCAACTAATGCAAAACCATGATTCTTTTCACATCGAAACTTCGCACATTTCGTCACTAGTTAAGTCAAAAACCACGGGACTCCAGCTTGCTAAAATGTTACTTGGACTAGGAAGGGTTTCGAAAGGAATTTTAAAAACGTCAACTTCACAAGCCCAACAATGCGGTTACGTTACATCAAGTAAAATCTTTTCCATGTTTTCCGTTTCGGTATCTTAAAAAGTAGGATTGAAACTATCAACGATGTTCTTACAAGCTCATCTGAAAAGAGATCATAAAATTTTAAAATACGATAATGCACCTAAACACCAAAATGTCAAACTTTTCGTATGCCTTTGCAAAAAGCAAAAAGTTTTTGTACGAAATAGCAAAACAACGTTTGATTTCGCATGTTAAAGGTTTTACGTGTACGTTTCGAGTTACATTAAAAAATGTGTTTGTATTTTAGAATTTTTTTACGCGATTTCGCCAAAACATATTTCACTTGGTTGTGATATAATTAAAATAACTTTTCAATTCGAGGGTAAATTAAATCATGGAAAAATTTCGATTAAAACGTGAAAAAATACGTCACCGTTGTCGATGAAATAATGAAATTCTCAATGGCGTTATCATATAACCAATGATTACCTCTCAGTTAAATATTGCGTTTTTTTAAATGCACGGTCCACGAATATCGACGAAGTAAAAATTTCAATTACTTTTTTCAACGGTATGCATACGCGAGTTGCCTACATATACGAATTTAATATAAATTTCCTCGCAATAGACGTATGCAACGATGACGCAACATTATGATTTTGGTCACGAAACGAATTATCGACGAATAAACTACCCTAAAAGAAACCCATCATCGAGCTGATTCCTCAATCACAAAGATATCTCAATGATTGGAATCTGCGTGATGAAATTCTACTCGAATAATATTCATGAGTAGGTTCGTAAAATAATGTAAATTTTTTTCATAAACGAATCATTTTCTACATTTTTTTTATTTTATATCAATTGATAAAAAAATAGATAACAAGTTTTGGCGATAATTTTTTTCTCACATCATCATTTATCGCAAGGTTATTGATAGGTTTCAGTATCTTCTATAAATTTTCATTAAAATTTTTGAAAAATTCCATGAAAATACGCATAAACTTTTAAAAAAAAGTTCTTTTTGTCATTTTATCAGAAATCAGCTTACGCACAACTTTACAACATGATGAGACATTTTCATGTCACTTCGTACTTGCCCTTCTGACATACCGTCACATGTCAATATCATCACCATGCTTGTCGCCATGACGTCATGATGACGTGTTATCATGACATGACCACGTCATGTCACCACAACATGTCATTACCATCACAACATGATCACATGTCACTTATGAACATGACACGTCACCATGATAACGACGTGTCATCATATGTCAAACATGTAATCATGACATGTTATCACCACATGTCACTGTTACTTGATCATGTTAATTATGACCATGCCACTTCACCATGATAACGACGAGTCATCGTGATATGTCAAACATGTAATCATGACATGTTATCATCACATGCCACTATAACATGATCACATGTCACTCATGACCACGACACGTCACCATGATAACGACGTGTCATCATATGTCAAACATGTAATTATGACATGTTATCACCACTGTTACTTGATCATGTTAATTATGACTATGGCACGTCACCATGATAACGACGTGTCATCATGATATGTCAAACGTGTAATCATGACATGTTATCACCACTGTTACTTGATCATGTTAATTATGACCATGACACGTCACCATGATAACGACGTGTCATCATGTTGTGTCAAACGTGTAATCATGACATGTTATCACCACACGCCACTGTAACATATCACATGTCACTTATGATCATGCCACGTCACCATGATAACGACGTGTCATCGTGATATGTCAAACATGTAATCATGACATGTTATCATCACATGCCACTATAACACGATCACATGTCACTCATGACCATGACACGTCACCATAACAATGACGTGTTGTCGTAACATATCAAACATGTAATTATGTCATGTCATCACTACATGCTACCGCTACATGATCATATGTCACTCATGACCATGATACGTCACAATGACAGTGACGTGTTTCGTGATACTATTGCATTTCAAAGTAAGTCATCATTTATAAAATCGTTTACTTAGTATTCATCCAAAAACTACTCCAACTTGTATTTCCTTAATGTTACTCAATTTTGAAATTTTTTTCTCATTATTTTTCAGGAAAATTTTTCTTCATTTGTTACGCCCAACAAGATAACTGCGTCGTCTAATTGGATTAACTCATTTGAGAGAACTTTCCACTTCAGTGTAACATCTAATCGAATATTTTATTCGTAATTCAATTTAATTGACGAATAATTCTTTATTATTTGGTGAATTAGAGCGAATCAATTTTTTACTAGATTACGAGGAAAACAGAAATAGAAAAAATTGTTTACGTAGGTACTTTTACAACTGGCGGGTACACGAATTGAAAAAATAAAAAGTACATTGTAAAGTTCAATACTTAAATCGCGTAAAAATTAAATTCTTTATTTCTAAAAAAGAGTGAATTTGAGATCAAACATCTCGAACGTATTTTTCTAAATATATTTCACAGTAATTAAGTACACCAAGGCTGGATACTTCAACTTTTGGCGAATAAATCAAAAAGTAAAAACTCGCTTTCAAGACTTTTTTCTTTCCAGCTTGATAGTAGAGAATTCGGCGAAGCAGGATTTATAAATAATGAACTTTTCAACGACGAAATTTTTTAGTCGAGTCGTCAAACTCGGTTATATTTCGCCTCGCAGGGGTTGTCGCGAAATTCATAATTCTTCGGCTAATATAATAATTGCGGAAAACTTTTTTTCTTGGTAAAGAAACTTTTATACCGCACCGCGCATATTAGTGTATTAATGAAAAACGTTTTGGAAATTTTAATCACTAAAATGAATAATGGCATCGTCTCGCATCGGCTCCTCTTCAGAATTTTTTTCGCAGCTGAAAATCGTCCTTGATGTTGATACCGTCTAACGCGAGAGGCGATTTGAAAAGCCACGAGTTGTTTTTGAACGATTTCTCCTTATATCTCTTTTCACCGGCTTGAATGCCTTTGCAAATAAATGTTCTCTTCGTTATTTTTTTCCTTCGCGTTGAACAACGTCCTTAAGCATTTGGTTTGTTTGGATTTTTTCCCCCTTTTAAAATACGTCATTATTTCGCGAAATATATTTTCGTCTTATACGCGTCATTCGACGTCTATCAAATACTTAATTTCATCCTTATCAATTTGTTTCCATTTCAAATCATCCTCCGCCGAAATTCCAGACAGAAAACAGGAAATACTTGATGGGAATAAAGCCTATAGTGATATGTACTAAAAAATTCACTTCTCGTTGATACTCCGAAGAAATATTCAAATAAGATTTTTCAATTCGTACAATCATTCTTTGTTTTATTAATAAACTCGCTTTCCGAGATTTCTCACAGTTGAAAAAAATTACTGAATTCTTGCCATCGATTTCTAAAAATATTTTATTAAAAATCAAGAACAGATGGTTTATGTAAGATTGACACTTCGGCGTCGTGTCGTTTCCATTTTCATAATACCAACAGATTCCAAATATCAGTTATTTTTTTATTTAGATGTAGGTCGAGTAAATATTTTTTAAATTTTATTCCAAACTATTGAGATGATATTTTTTCTAAATTTCACCTTAGAGATGTTAAAATGGGAAATTTTATAACTCAGCTATTGAGCAATTCAATATCTTTGAAGGGTCTAAAAATAATAATAAAATTTTGATCATGATGAGCATAATGTAAATTCGAATTCAAATTTGAAAGCAGAGATATACCAATAGGGGGAGGGGAGAAGTCACCTATCAAGACAAATTTTTTACTCATCTGTGGGAAAATTAACCATTTTACTGACAAGTTGGTAAAACTGAATAGTGTTACTACAATAGCAAATTTTTCTTTAAAAGAAAAAAATCACTATTAATCTTTTCATTTTTGTTCAAATACTTTTTTGAGCGAAAAATCTTGTCAGTTGTACATTTGTAGTGGTAAAAAATTATGTAAAAAGTCATTTTTCCAATTTACTCAAAATTTTCAACTTTCTTCTCGAAAATGTTCGATATAGAATTTAATACAAAATTTTCTTATTTTTAAGTAAACATTATGCTGCAAAACTTTTTTTTTTTTTAATTTTCGCCATATACAGCAACTGAGGCTTGAGGCGGTTTTTAATGCCACTGTACTTTTTTTTTTGAAATCTAATGAACTCGTGCTCTTTCTTATAAGCTGAACATTTTTAAATTCCTACAGTTGAATTTGTCTTAGGTCCCAAAGGCTTAGAATTGAAGGAGCTACAACAATTTCCTTTCGATTATTCTCTGCTCATTGTTCAAATGGCTGTCCCTTTAATTTTGAAATCAGGCAAAATGTTTTTATCTATTTACAACGTTCCAAAAAAAAAACAACCATAATGAAGCATAATTTCGTCTCTTCAAAAGCTGAGTTCGGCAAAAATACATACATCTGTGTGGTTTTGGTAGCTGCATCATTGGTTTGAAGGCGGTGCACTGGTTGCGGAACACCTTGTATGAAGATGAACGATTTCATCGCAGTTTCAATTTCTCTAATTTAAAAATCACAATTGAAAAAAAGAGAAATTTTCCCTCTTCCCTCCCCCCCCCAAAAAAACAAAAAAAATAATAAAAAAACAACACTAGTAACCACCTCCGACGCGAAATTTCTGAATTCAGCTCTGCTCAGCTGGAAATTTTTGTGTGCTTTTTCAGTGAAATTTTCAATAATTCTACCCCCTTCCCCCTTTCCCTCCACAGAAAATACCTTCGGTACGTTTTCCAAGTTCAGATGTGTAATAAGAAGGAACCAAGTATCTTGGAGAGCTTCTATAAATGCTTTTCGAATAATCTACTTACATCCTCGACAACTCTGAACATTCCACGTAAACAGATACCATCGAAACACTCACACGTAGGATTTAATTAAGGTAAAATTAAACGAGAAATTTCAAATAATTATAATACGCTTCCGTAATAAAGAATTTGTACGCGGCGGCTAAATTTGGTCCAGAAATGAAAAAAATTCTGCGCGCTGATAACGCAATACAAAATATCTTCGCGTATACGTGATTAACCGTTGCAGCGTGGAATACTAATGGAAAATCGTACATTTTTATACGACGTAAAAACAACGCTGTAAAGCTAAATGCAAATGATTACTTAGAAACGAATCTTCGTGCGAGTTTTTGTATCATTGAAAGACAAAATATCATTTATAAAATTACACCACGCCATTAGCACAACTTGAAAACTTTACGACGAAAGTTCACAACGTTGAAGTTACACAACAAAAAAGTCTTTCAGTTAGATATAAACAATGATATGTATCGTCATATATATATAAAATGCATGTTTTCGATATAGCAAACAATTATTTAGTATACAAGCGAATTTATTGGAACAAATGTTACTGACACGTTTTATTTATATACAAAATACGCAGATACCGAATTTACGCTTTTGTACCACGTCGTATAAAAAATAAACTTTATTTTTTGTTTCATCAATAAACTCCAGAAATGTTGCATTGCCAGGCATCAATAATCCAAAGGGTCGCAATATGTTAAAATTCCAGAACTTTATAAAAAATGAAGATTATTGGTTATTTGGTTTAAATGAAAAAAGAAAAACATTCGTATATCTGGAAAAGACAAATTCACGAGATCACATTGACCAGAACTTACACAGACCTATTTCAATATATTGCTTCTCGCCTTGAGACGAAGCTTATCTTGCTTGGAAAAATTAACATTACCTAAATGGTAATTCAGTAATTACGGTAATGGCGTCGAAACATATTTAAATCGATTTAGAAACGTCCATCGGGCAAATATATACACGCTTGGCTGTGCATACAGCTGTTCTCGAGGAAACATTTAAAATACACGAAATACACTAAAGGATTTACTCGAATTAAAATAACGACCTGACAGATTTCCTGCACGAGGCATAATTTTAAATAAAATTCCGATCAATTATACTCCTTAAGGACATCCTTTTTCACTAATACAATTCCTGTGAAAAAAATTCTATGTAAATTTTTCGGAAAAGCTATACAATTGCAAATGAAATTAACGACGATATATTCCTAGTGAAAAGTATACACGTGTATTTGTCGAGTTGAAAATGTAAATATAGTTTAAGCGTTTACCCAACCTATACGTGATTTTCACACCGTTACGTAGATGTCATGTGCAAGTTGAAAACGTGGTTACTATAACTCGTATTTACGAGTATTTTCGGTTACAACGCGGTTTTCGGGGTCATGTGTACGTCACTTTAACGTATAAAATCTTTCGGTATTTTCGAATTTACTCGTCGCTTTCGGCTTCTATACGTGACAAATTGTAAAAGAGTACACCTTTTGGTGGCAATTCATCAATACACGTTTTATAAGAACTCGACGAAAATTCTCATACCTAGTTTCTTAGTTTAATTAACTCGATGCTTTTAGTCGGCTTTCGATATTTATCATGTAACATCCAAAGTAATTATTTAGACAATATGACACCTTGAATTTTACTCGAGCTCGTATCGTGATTAATATCGCGTTTTCAAGCATCGCCAACACACCATCGTACCATCGTTATATCTGACCAGCGTCTATCGTCATAACGAAATGGCTATCTTCACTACCTTTGGTAACGCCCTGTGATGTTAAGAAAAATATCTACGATCCGTGAAAGCGCCTTTGTCGAATATTTTTCATAAACGATGCCACACCGACATAGTGGTCATTTTGTGAGAAAAAATGTAAATCGTCTTTTAACCTTTATCACGTCGTACCATAAGTTTTCCTGTAGATTATATACAACATGCTGAATTTTCAAATTCTAATCGAGCATGCGGTTTTTTTTGTGAAATAGAACGCCATTTGCAAATTACCGACGAGGGAATGCTGAATGATGGATTTAACGAAAAGTTCCCCGAAAAAGGGTTCTTTCAATAACTAATTTCATTTTTTTTTTAAATCAGCGTCGTTTATTTTAACATATGAATATGGACTAATAGCCCAAATAGGTCGAATCTATTAAAAAAGTTGGAAGTATTACAAAAGATAGGCAAATTAAATTAATGTGGTTTTAGTAACTCGAGGCTGCAATTAAATTTTACATTAACATGGGTTATGTATCTATGGTTTTTTAATTTCTTTGTTGAAATATTGGCGAAAACACAAATTATCTTTTTGTGTCTCAAAAGTCCTGAACCATAAAAAATTCCTCCAATTTCGTTTTATTGAAAATTTCAAAATCAAAACGTTGAATAAGTATCGAAATTGGAAGAAACTATTAAAATATTGCTACATCAAAATCGGAATCAAAATATCGAAAAATTAACATCAAAATAAAAATGTGCAGTTTAAGCGCCAAAATATCGATAAAGAAATCGAATGACTAAAATATCAAAATATTGAAGTGGAAGTACACTCAAAATCGAAATCAGAATTTCAATATCGAAATTAAAATACAGAAACCTTGAAATCGAAATAAAAACATCGATACTAAAAAAAACATAACATCAAAGTTGAGGTATCAAAATCGAAATGTCGATATCAAAATCGAAATACCGACGACCTGAAAATCGAAATCAAAATATAGATGTTGGTAAAACAGAATGTCAAAATTGAAATATCAAAATCCAAAATCGAAATATTAAAATCAAAATGTCAACATCGAAATTGAAATACTGAAACCTCAAAATCGAAATCAAAATATCAAAATCCAAAATCGAAATATTGAAATCAAAATGTCAACATCGAAATTGAAATACCGAAACCTCAAAATCGAAATTAGAATATCGAAATAAAAATATCGATACTGAAAAAACATAACGTCAAAGTTGCAGTATCAAAATCGAAAAATCGAAATCAAAATGTCGATATAGAAATCGAAATACCGAAACCTCAAAATCAAAATCAAAATATCGATGTTGGAAAAACAGAGCGTCAAAATTAAAACATCAAAATCTAAAATCAAAATATTGAAATCAAAACGTCAACATCGAAGTTGAAATACTGTGACATCAAAATTGAAATACAGAAACCTCGAAATCGAAATAAAAATACCGATACTGAAAAAAAAAGAACATCAAAGCTAAGGTATCAAAATATCAAAATCGAAATATCAAAATTGAAATACCGAAACCTCAAAATCGAAATCAAAATATCGATGTTGGAAAAACAGAATGTCAAAATTGAGATATCAAAATCCAAAATCGAAATATTGAAACCAAAATTTGAAAATCGAAATTGAACTACCGTAACATCAAAATTGAAATAAAAATATCGATGTTGCAAAAACAAAATGTCAAAGTCGGTATGTCAAAATTCAAAATCGAAATATTGAAGTCAAAATGTCAACATCGAAATTGAAATATCGAAATCTCAAAATCGAAATCAAAATATCGATGTTGAAAAAGCAAAATGTCAAAGTTGAAGTATCAAAATCGAAATATCGAAATTGAAATACCGAAACCTCAAAACCGAAATCAAAATATCGATGTTGAAAAAACAGAATGTCAAAATTGAGATATCAAAATCCAAAATCGAAATATTGAAACCAAAATTTGAAAATCGAAATTGAACTACCGTAACATCAAAATTGAAATCAAAATATCGAAATCGAAATATCGAAATTAAAATACAGCAACCTCGAAATCGAAATAAAAATATCGATGTTGCAAAAACAGAATGTCAAAGTCGATATGCCAAAATCCAAAATCGAAATATTGAAGTCAAAATGTCAACATCGAAATTGAAATATCGAAATCTCAAAATCGAAATCAAAATATCGATGTTGAAAAAGCAAAATGTCAAAGTTGAAGTATCAAAATTGAAACATCGAAATCAAAATTTCAATATCGAAATTGAAATACAGAAACCTCAAAATCGAAATTGATATACCGAAACATCAAAATCGAAATCGAAATCGAAACATCGATATTGAAAAACCAGAATACAAAGTCAAAGTATTGAAATCGAAATATCAAAATCGGAATATCGAAATTAAAATACCAAAACCTTAAAATCGAAATATCGAAATGGAAATGAAATTATGAAACTATGTAGATTTAATTTGAAATCGAAATATCAAAATTGAAACATCCAACTTGAAGTATCACTATCGAAACGTCGATATTAAAATTGAAACAGAAAACCAAAATTACAAAATATCAAAAATTAAAACTCAACTTATAAAGTATCGAAATATCCAAATCAAAACAGATAATCTTCAATTTCGAAAAATCACTCTTCACACCCGCAATAACTTTGCGGGCGCGATTAACGTATATTCGCTGTTTTAGGGCATTTACCTTAAAATCCGTCCCTAAATATGAATAAAGTTAACAAATACGATTAAACTGGATATCGTGCCAACACGAGGGATCATTCGATAAATATTTATTTTGCGTAAACGTATGGAACGTAGGCCGCAAATGTGAAATTTCATCAACTATCGCGAGTACTTTGCAATAAAACGTCGTGTTCACTCACCCTGAACGGAGAATATTGAAAATAAGACGACGGAACAGGACTACTTTCATGATAAGACTGATGCGACGGAGACGAATAGCACTGCGACGTTATCTTATATCTTTCAACCGTACCGGACATAATTCACGTTGATCAAGGGTAATTTTCAAATACACAAACGTTTCATCCTTTCCATGGCAGCGTTAGACCTGTAACCGAAAATTTCACGCATATAGAATTAATTCTCAAATAAAATAAACTCGATTAACATGTATATGTAGAGATGTACGTATAACAACGTCAACGCTAATACTCTTCTCCGTATATCGAATCGATGAACGAAAGTTATGAGGTTTCTATCTCAATTAAAGGTAAACAATACACTCGCATAATCCTAAGCTTTTCATACATCTCTACAGATAAACAAAACCATCGCTTCACTCATACCGTTCTACGATTTAATTAATTTTCATTCCTGTAATTACGCCGACGTAACCCGACGCATATAGCTCGATAAAATCTGCTCTCAGTTGTCGTCATATTCCGTAGTCACTCGATCCCAACTTTACCAGTTTACGTCAGATGGAAAAAAAAATCCGACGTAATAAAGTCTCCAGTGTATAAGAAGTGAAAAAAATACATAAATTCCCTCAATATGTAAATTTTTATCCTTTTAATTTCAATAAATACGAAAATAATTCCACGTCCCTCGACATAGAAATACAGCCACAAATTGACATTTTATTTCAAAAAACACCTTCGGATACGACGAATCACCGCAATAGCCTATTAATAAGAAAATCAGCGAATATTGAGCGATCTTTGAATGGCGAGTATTCACTTAGCATAAATTTACATCTTAATTGAGTACTTCCTGAAACGAAATTCTCGCACAATATGGCGAAAAAGATGAAAAAATTCTCACGTTTCCTTACCATAAACTATTCCTCAAAAATCTCCTTCGACGAACGAATATCATTTCCTAATTAGGGAACACGTATGCAACCAAGATGCGAATTGCGCCTTGAAAACTCGTTCTTTTCTGACGTCTTGAGATACGACGTATTTACCTAACGAATAATACCTCGATAGTAAAACTTCCATTCAGCAGGTAGACAGCCTAATTAATACCAGCTACATGAAACGAAAACTTTCATTCGTGACGTAATACCTCCATTGATAAGTTGTGTATTGGAAGTATTCGTTTAGAAACTTCATACGAGAGTAATATGCAAGATGGATTTTTTGACGGAAAATTTAAACGAACGATTTAAAATTAAAATATTGATAAAAAATTGTGAAAACTTGATGTGTATTTAGAACGGGCCACTATTATGTGATTTTGTCCAAAATTTCAAATAATGAAAATAGGCATTGGTGTGACAGTCGAAGAGCCCCAATGAAGAGTTTTCCACATATGCAAGTATTTACAGGGAGACTGAGGGCTGTGCCCAAGGTGGCAAAATTTGGGGGTGGCAAAAAAATTAAGAAATTGAAAAAGGTACAGTTGAAAAAAATTGAAGAAAAAAAATCTAAAAATTGAAAGTTGTGCCTCAAAAAATTAAAAAAAATGAAAAATAGAAAATAGTACAATTAAACTAATTTTTGAAGAACAAAAAATTTAAAAATTTAAAATTGTGCCTCAAAAAATTGAAAAAAAAAGAGCAATCAAAACGAGTTTTTTTTTTAAACAAAAATCTATAAAATGAAAATTATGCCTTAAAAAATTTTTTTTAATTGAAAAATTGAAAAAAGTACTATTAAAACGTCGTAAATGGCCATGAGGGGTCGAGCGACTATAAATAAATAAACTATTAACATATGTATGACAATATATGAAGAATAAAAAATCGAAGAATTGAAATTTGTGCCTTAAGAAATTGAAAAAAGTACAATTAAAATAAATTTTGAAGAACAAAAAATCTAAAAATTCAAATTTGAGCCTCAAATAATTGTAAAAAAAATTTTTTGAAAACCAAACAATTAAAAAAGTACAACTAAAGTTTTTAAGAACAAAAAATCTAAAAATTCAAATTTGAGCCATGAAAAATTGTAAAAAAATTTTAAATCAAATAATTAAAGAAGTACAATTAAAACAAATTTTGAACAACAAAAAAAAATACAAATTTGAGCCTAAAAAAATTGTGAAAAAAATTTTTAAATCAAATAATTAAAAAAGTGCAACTAAAACAAATTTTGAAGAACAAAAAATCTAAAAATTCAAATTTAAGCCTCAAAAAATTGTAAAAAAATTATAAAAAAATTGTAAAAAAATCGAATAATTGAAAAAGTACAACTGAAACAAATTTTGAAGAACAAACAATTTATTTCTTTAAAAGGAGGCTCGTTTGAAAGGGCCATTCAAATTTTAGCTCACAGGCGGAAAAATCTGAAATCAGTCTCTGTTCGCACCTTTCTTCCCGTCGATTTGATGAGACTTGTTTTTTTTTCAAGAGAGAGATCTAGGGAACATTTGAAAGCGAAATTCGAAAAAATAAAGTTAAGGATTTTTCCAAAATGGCGCTTTTTTTGATTGGCAAGAAAACGACGTTCAATCACGTGGATTTTAAGGTGTGAAAAATGAGTTAATGAAGAAATTAATAATAACTAAAAATATTCCTCATAAAATTTACTAAATAATGATATTTATGGTTTACAGTTGAATAGCTTCAACGCTGTAAATAAATCATCAACGTAAGAGCGCACTCGATAGCGAAATTTTTAGCTTTTTCGGATTCTCCTCGAGTCATAATCCAAGCAACGAACGTGCACATCCTAATGAAAACCTTTTATGAGGAGTATGCCGGTTGTAAAGAATTTATACTCTGCGCCCGTTGAAATCGTAAACTTGTATAAACAACCTCGATTAATTTGTTTGAAAATTTAAACCTCGTTTTACCTTATAAAACGGCAATCAGAACGTTTATTTGATTCTTAATTCTGTCATTTTGGGCGTGACGATTTTAATGAGTTCTTTACGAGAGTCGTTAAAAAACCAACTTCGAGTGTGGCTCATGATTTGAAAAATCTCACGGTGTATTTCTTTTTCTAGGTAAACAAGAAAATTAAAATTGTATGGTACATTCGGCCGTTGAGATTTAATCGCCGGATTTTCTCAACTATATAAAAATAACAAAAAGTGAAAACCTCGCCGCACTTTTCAAACGTATAAAAGAAAACAAATCATGCGAGGATGATAAACGATGATACCTTGAAAGCAACCACGAGGATGAAGCACGAGCTTCTTTTGGGTCTAGAAAAAAAATCGTTTTTTTTCTATATTCGAGAAAAACCAACGTAAATACTTTTGTAGGACGTATTTGCCGCCCGTATTGAGTCATTAACGAACATCGTTTTCTCGAATCATCGCGCCATTTTTCTTTTTTTCGTGGTGAAATAGTAAAGATGGCGAATTGTTGAGATCTCTGAGATGTTACACGTAATAAAATCCATATATTAGTTTCAAAAAACCAGTTAAATTTAATTGTATTTTTTTTTTAATTTCACGAGTAATTTAAATAAAGATTTCATCGACGTTGACTCCGAATGGTCATTTATACCACTTGCAAATTTTTTTCGTACTTGATACGTTACATACTGAAGCAGCTTACGAGCAGAATATCAATTAAAGTCGACGTTACAAAAAAATGGCAGCTTTTAAAGCACAACGGTTTTACCGAAGCGTTCCTAATGCTTTTTTAAAACCGTACCACGTGGTTTTTCTTAAGAGCATAAATTTACTCGCATGTGTTTAGAAAAGTTCTCTTAATGATATTTTTTTCATTAATCACTCTCGTGAAATCGATTGGCAGCGGATTTCATACGTTTAAGAATCTTTGTTGGTTTCTTTTTTTCCTCCTCGAGTAAACGTTTCATACAAAGGCTGATACTAGATGGATTTGTTGTTGAGGTTTAATTTACTTTGCGATTAATCGCTATTTTAGTTGTATTTTTGCCCTGTGAAGGATTTTTTTCCAGTGAATTCACGCGTCGGTTGGTCGTAAGTCATTGATGAAAAGCTCACATGCGGTCTATCGTTCAAAAAACGCGAAAGAGTTTAACTGGAAAGATATAAAATTTTTGCCATCGAAAGGGGACCATTTCCCCACCCCGAAACCACCATCACATTTTTGAGATCGAATTGCAAAACCGATTCAGGGGTTCCCAAAGTTGCAAAAATTGAAAATATAGAACCATTTTCACCGTAAGATCGGTATTTCAAAAGATATAGGAAAAAAACGGATTTCTGGGGGGGGGGGCTTTTGGGGGTGGCACACCTCCCCAGTCATGTAATTTTTTATTTTCCACTGAAAATCGTTAATATACCACTAACCAAATAATTCTAACCACAAAGTCTTTTTTGACTACACGATATGGTGAGAGGGGAGGGGTGAGTGGATGAGGTGAGTGATATAACTCAAAGGAAGTTGAGGATTTCAGTAACGTTGAGTTGGGTAATTCATTTTGAGCAAAATTCAGCGTCATAATTTAGCTCAGAAATAATTCACTTTTCAATTCATTTCAACACAGTGTCATGTTTTCCCAAGTTTCACCCCCTTATCTCGGCCCCTATCAACGATAGGGAAAAAACTAACACATTTTTGAAATCCTCGTTAAAAGACGAAACTTTTTCGTCTGAACTATTTTTTAATTGGATAATTCGTTTGTTCGTAATTTTCGTTCGATTGCGCGAGTTGAAAAAATTAAAACCAAAAATTTCAACTTTGGGAACCATTAAAATGCTGACAACCACTGAATGAGGGTAATCGCGGGCCAATATCTCTAAAGTGATCTTATACGAGTAATTTGAGACCAAGACCGTCCCTCACCCCCTCCCTGTCAAAAATTATTAACCTAAACATGTGACAGAATAGGGGTTCAATTTTTGCAACTTTGGGAACCCCCGAATCGGTTTTGGTTTCGGGGTCGGGAAATGGCCCCCTTTCGATGGAATATCGCAAAAATTTTTTATCTTTCCAATTAATTACTTTTGGAAATTTTCCGCCTGGCGAACGTACTAACAGAATTCAAAAAGAGATATTTCCATTTTTACTTATTTTTTATCACAAATTGATAAATTTGTTAAAAATTTTATTAAAAAAATTGCAATGATGTTTCAGCTGCTGTGTTTCATAACGTGATACATAGCAGGGCATATTTTTAGAATTTTTTGCATGTTTATTCCCCCTCTTCCTCTTCATCGTATCACCTTAAATCATGGAAAAAATTTAAATTATTTATATCAAAAGAGATGTAGGTCGACTAAAAACCTATGTTTTCAATTTCACTTTGATAAATTTACCAAATATGCTTTTTTCTTGAAAAACCGACGATAAATCGATACATAAATTTTCTTTAAAAATTCCCAACGCCTTTGAACATTTCCCAAAACTCGACAATTTCCATTTTCGGAATCTTAAAATGACGATAAAATGAGATTAAAATTTAAAACAGCGACGTGAAAACGTTTAAAAGGCCAAAATAAACAAGGTTATGTAGCCGAAGCGACGAAAGGGAAAAAAACAACGGTAATGTTGATATTTCAAATGGATCCGGCAAAAGACGAAATATTAATTTTACACCTGACTTAAACATTTTCCACTTGGCATCGTCAAACTTGGCCGAGAAGTTGCGAAAATTAATAACGTCTCGGCTACATCAACAAAAAGGCCTTCAGATTCTAACTCCGGTACGCTTGAAATTACCCAGAAAACCGAAAACACCCGATAATGACACGTTTCGCGCTTTTTAAATAACTCGCAAAAGTTTACTCGGCGAGGTATATTTCATTTGGGAGGATAAACGACTCTCTTTTGTATGTCGCGCACATATTCAAACACTGTACCTCAATCTGACCGCAGTCTCTAATCCCGTCGAGAACTTTAATCTTCTTATACGGCTGTTGTGTGACAACCATCTAAACAAAATAACAATTGCGCTTTCCGTACCGCATTTGTCTTTTTTCAAAGGTAACCAGATCACTTCTCGTGAAAGCTTTCCTTATACGAGCTCCGTGTTTGGTAATTATTATCGCTTAAATTAACCGGATATATGTAGATTAACACGTAATGTCGACACATGACTCTGCAGTACATTGCGGTTTTAAGTTCATGTTGCCATAAACTTGTACGAGATTAAATACTTTAATTAATCGTATAAAGTCTCATTTGCGAATAAAACCGATGAAATGGTTTATTATAATATCGCCCTTTGCAACGCTCATATTTTCAACTCGCAATTCGAGAATCACACTTACACTGATCTTGAAAGCGAAACGGAAAAAAGTACATTTCACATTTCCAGGTATATCCAAACATACTGAGCTTTTCTTTAAAAATACCCTATTTCGTCGCATGCAACGATGCGAAACAATCTGATGAAAATAAATTACCAAACGTTAGCAACGTTTAAAATTGAAGCAATCTTATTTCGTGGGTTTATGAAGTGCGGAATTCCGAGCCCTATTTCGTTTTTTATAGCGTAACTATTGCCATCTTGAAACGATAAAGTAGTAAAAATTACCGCTTACTTTCCGACAAAGCTTAGGTGCCAAAATAAAGTACGACCGAAACGTCAATATATATAAAGTAAATGCTTAAAATCTCAACAATATTACCTCTGGCTGTTCCTTTAGTCTCTTTGCTCGATATCAGCGTCATTACAGAGCTGTAAATGTCGGATTAAAATATTCCCACGCGTTGAATTTTTTTTGCAAAAGAAATTCATACAATTTTTATCGCTAATAAAATTAAATCATATTTAAATTCCGATTTTCGCTCGAATAGCGCGAGATTTAAATAACGTTATCACTCGTAGGTCTTTTTTTTTCTTTTTTTTTTTTTGGTGGAAGCTTATTCAGCACAGAAACTAAACGCGTTGGGATTCTAGGAGCTCTCGAAACGTTTGTTTTTTCAGGGAAATTTTTTATTTGTCGGGTTTTCGTTGTTTTTGAACAATACGCGTGAACGTCCTTTGAAACGGGGAATATTTCTCGAGAGAGTGATATGCGCAATTTCTGTGGTTATTCATCAAATACAAATTGCCACCGTTTGTGGTATTTTGGGCCATGAAGAAAAAAAGGCGAATTTAAGAAATCCGGGAATATCTTGTTTTAATAATTCTCCGAAAAAATTCAGTTAAAAATCTGCCATATTCCGTAAAAATTCAAATGTAATATAAAACTGTGACGTGTCTTAAAAATATAAGAAAAATTACCCGAGACAAGAAATGATTGTGTAGAACATGCAAGGCTGCCAAGAGCAAAAATGGGTCCTGGGTAAATGTTCTGGGACCCCAACTTGATTCGAGAATGACTTGACTTATAACTAAACGAAATTAAATATTATTGAATAACTTAAAATTTTTCAAGTCCTTTTAGGAAAGTTTAGTCTAGAGGGAAGTGCCTCCTTACACCCCTCTCCCGACTTTCAAAGGCTCCGCAAACATGACAGAAATTGATGATAGTCACAAGGACCAACTTAATTCATGTTTCTTTTTAATCTGAGCCCCCCCTTCTTCTCAAATAAATTCTTGATACTGAGAAAACTTTACAAGATAGTGGAGGAATTTGTTAAGATAATTTTAATAAAACTCACGGTATCAAAAATTTAAGTACACCACCAAAAATCGCCTCAAGTCTCAGCTGCTGTACATGGCAAAAATTTAAAAAAAAAACAAGTTTTTATTTCCGCCCTTTAGACATTTTCATCTCTTGGCCATGACATACTCGTACAAATTCGTTACAAAAAAGGTCACGAAAAAGCGTCACACGGTTGTCATGGCGACGTGACGTCTCATGCTCATAAGTGATAATCCTAATATTTTCATGCCATGATGACATGTCACAAATGACAGGTAATCGTTATGGTGACATATCACGATCATGAATGCGATATACAATGACACAAGCCGTTGTCATGGCGACGTGCCATGTTCACGAGTGATTTTTGATATTTTCATGTAAGTACAGGTAATTGAAGGCAATTTACAAGTAAATACGGGTAATTACAGGTAATTCATTAATAAATACGAGTAATTTACGGGTAATTCATCAATAAATACGAGTAATTTACGGGTAAATACGGGTAATTTCGGTAATTCATCAATAAATACGAGTAATTTACGGGTAAATACGGGTAATTTTTGGTAATTTACCGCTAAATACGGGTAATTTACCAGTAAATATGGATAATTTACAAGTAAATACGAATTCATTGTCATTGTGACGTGCCATGGTCAGGAGTAACATATGATCATGTCATGGTAGCATGTCAAGCGACATGATATGATGACAAGTCATTGTTATGGCGACATGACATGGTTACGAGTGACATGTGACATCAAATGACGTCTCCTGGTGAACGTCACTGTCGCGAAGTGACACGAATGTCACACTGTGTTGCGGACCTGTATGCAAGCTGATATTTTATGGTACATTGGTACAGAAGTAATACTTTGAACTGTTTGAGCAGAATAATGCCGGTTCTGGGATTTTTCGAGGAGCAGGGGGCGAGAGGGGAGATTTAGAGATTTTCATTTTTTCCCCTCAAAAGCCCAATAAAATGAAATATTAAAAAAGAAACATAAAAAATTGTCAGGACATATTGTGTCCAACAATTTTTGTAATTTGTCGCAAAAATGTGTAAATTCGCTGTAAAATTATCGAAAATTCGACCAAAAAAAGAAAATATCACCAAAATCTTCTTTTTAGAACCAGCACTAATGTAAGTCAAAATCAAGTTTAATGAAGAAGGAGAGGAAAACTTGTGGGGCAAGGTTCGATTTAAGGTGAAAATTGTTAAGACAAGGATCTCAAAAATTATAAATTTTCGGGGATTTAAATATTTAAAGATTGACCGAAGAATTTTTTAGACAGGTTTGGCTCATCAGGGCCAAGTCCTACTTATGCTGTTGAACCTTTTTAGGAAATAATACATATAAAATATCGATTTTCTTCAAAGATCATGTAAATCGAGCGGACGAGCGGTCATTGCTCTTTTTGAGGGGAACATCGAGTAAGCTATCAGGAAAAGAATAATTTCTAATCATAATAAAAACTAAGCACATGAAATAGCAAACCAGATTCGATAAAACAAACCCTTCGAAGTATACATTGAAAATTCACTCAATCTTCCGAATTTCACCGAGATCGAGTGATAATGACGGATTAAAAAACCACGAATATTTCACCGAGTGAAATTACACGCTAAAAAAAACGTATTATAATTTGCAAATTAATTAGCATAATGATAAAATTTGGCATCCTAATTAAACGACAAGAAAAAAGAAACGCCGAGTTACAAAAAAAGAGTATTCACGCTCGAACGTTTCCTATTGATGATTACGTCGAAAAAAAAAACTTCTCGTTGCAAAAATGAAAAACTAAGACTTCCTGGACAGTAATAAAGAACCGAGGAAAAATTGCGTTATGCTTCGAATATAAAATTCGCGTCGCAATCGAGAGGGAGATATTGACAAGGAAAACTTTTGCACCTTTTTAATTTGAAATTAACTAATGAACCGTTGGTTAAGTTTACACCCAGAAAGCTCACTACGTTCTAATACAATCTATAATCGTTTTTTAATGAAAAATAATTCACTTCGAATGCTTTTCATTGAAAAACGAAGCCAATAAATGTTACCTAACTTCAGCAGTTACTATTTGTTGTATTTTTTTTTAATGCTCGAAATTATGCGACGTATCTGGCGAGATTTTATCCGAGTTTTTGCAGTTATTTTAATTGTTTCGAGGGTGAAATTTTTTTTCGTGCAACGTATTCGAAACGGAATTCGGTTTAAATTGAAATCACACCTTTTTCGAGAATATTAAAAGGGTGAAATATATACGACAAATACGTGCGAATAATACGTCAAAATTACGAATAACGATCACAGCGGGCTTTTGTTACGAAGAAATTTTTCGTATTCGTTGAAAAAAAGGAAAAAAAAAAAGAATACGAAACATATAACAGAATCGATTACGTGATGAGATTGGCGGTGGTGTGGTAGTGAAACGTGGATAGAATTCGAATATGCGAGTACTATATGTGGCCATAAAAATTGGAATATTGGCTTTATTCTATTATTTATTGTACAATGGATTTGAATTTTTTAAACTGCTGGAATCAATTTTCAATTGCTTAGTTTTTTCGTACACTACATTTAAAATACAACGTGATCGACCAGAAATTCGGAGTTTTGTTAATTCCGTCACGAATGGGGCATAAAAAACGATAGTTTTCTAACTACTTTGTATTTAAAATGTTTCACGGTCCGAGGCTTTGACTAACATTCAAACTTAGCTTCGTTTCCGTCCGCCTTGCACACGAGAGTACTCGAAAAACAAAACTTTTTAGCCGAATTACTTGGTCGTTTTGAAAATGGAGAAAAAAAAAGGTCGCGAAAAATGGTGCAGATTGTTGACAATGCGGATTCGCAGGCAATCTCCATTTCTTCGACTATAATAGTAATCGAAAAGTTATTATTTTTCTTTAAAGTTGCCTTTTTCTCTCCTGACGGCTCATGGTATTATATTCTTCTCGTAAACTTTATCGTTTACATTGTAATTGTTAGGTCTCTTTGTTTGAACGAAATACGCGATTTATAGGTTTTCGTTGTAGACCCTGCTCGTTGCTTTTTTCCAGCTTTTCGCCGATTTGTGACTTTTCATATTGTTCGGTGGTCGCGTCTTAAATGTAAGATGCGCCGTTGTGTACAATACAAACGTATTTTTTCGTGAATTTCGAATACTCGTTGGAAAATATATTGCGAAATTTTTCGCAATTTTGATGTCCTCGTAGCCTATCGTTTGTAGTAGAAAATTGAAGATAAAAGGTCAAATACATTGATCATAGTGAAATGGCCCATAACGCAGATTTTCAATTTAATGGCAAGTGAGAAAAAAAATTTTAGAAACCACTTTCGGCTCCCGATCATCCTTAGGGGAGGTATCAACCCTATATTCATGTAACTTCAGCGTAAATGTCTATTTTAGCGAATTTTCAACCGAATAACTTCAAATGTTGGTCACATGCGGAGATGTTCTAATTTAATAACATATTTTTTCAGATGTTTTCAATCACTTCAAGCCTCCCTACAAATTTTCGAGGCTCCACCCCCTCAAAAAAGAGGTGATGTCACAAAAAAAAATTATATTG
The DNA here is from genome assembly GCA_003261595.1 of Maconellicoccus hirsutus. Lineage (NCBI taxonomy): Eukaryota > Metazoa > Arthropoda > Insecta > Hemiptera > Pseudococcidae > Maconellicoccus > Maconellicoccus hirsutus. The sequence goes on from QBDW01000768.1 coordinate 25,172, forward strand.
GTATCGATGTACTAACGTAGACCAATAAGCCGAAAATCAGAATTTTTGGAGCTTCGGCAAACATTAAAACTCCCTAAAAACCTTTTCTAGGCGCCATTTTTTGTCTCTTGATTTTAATATTACAGAGTGATTACTTTTTCACTACCTTTTTAACAAAGTTCCGAGAACCTCACAACTTCCCCCTCAACAACGAGGTCAAATTTCAGAACATAATTCATATTAAGAAAAAATCAAATCAAATTATAAGAAAAATAACCCATAATTTACTCGTTAAAAAAATATAATATGACATCACACGTATTTCGACAGTGTTGCCAGTTAATGAAAAATTTACAGGTATTTATCAAAAATAAGCAATTTTTGGGTAATTTTTTCAAAACATATTCGCGTTTTTGGGTATTTTTCTTACACTACTTTTTGACAAAATTCACCACTTTTTCACTACCTTTTTATCAAATTTTCGAAAACTTCTCAACTCACCCCCTCCCCCCTTCAACATCGAAGCCAAATTTGTAAATTAATATTTAAAAAAAAATCAGTTCAAATATAATAAAATAAACAGATTATCTGCTTCTTAAAAAAATATATTATGACGTCACAAATATTCCCACAGTGTTGCCAGTTCATAAAAAATTTCCAGTTTTTATCAAAAATGAACAATTTTTGGATATTTTTATTACACCACTTTTTCACTACCTTTTCATCAAATTTTCAAAAACTTCTCAACCCCACCACCCCACCCCTTTTCTTCCACTTCGAGGTCAAATTTGTAAATTAATATTTAAAAAAAATCAATTTAATTATAATAAAATAAACGGATTATCTGCTTCTTGAAAAATATACTATGACATCACAAATATTCCCACAGTGTTGCCAGTTCATAAAAAATTTCCAGTTTTTTATCAAAAATGAATAATAATTTTTGGGTATTTCTCTTACACTACTTTTTCAATACCATTTTATTAAATTTTCAAAAACTTCTCAACTCCAACCCCCTCCTCCCTTTCTTTAACATCGAGGTAAAATTTTTAAATTAATATTTAAAAAAAGTGAAATCAATTATAATGAAATAAACGGATTATCTGCTTCTTAAAAAAATATACTATGACGTCACAAATATTCCTACAATGTTGCCAGTTTATAAAAAATTTCCAGTTTATTATCAAAAATGAATAATTTTTGGGTATTTCTTTTACACTACTTTTTCAATACCTTTTTATTAAATTTTCAAAAACCTTTCAACTCCAACCCCCTCCTCCCTTTCTTCAACATCGAGGTCAAATTTTTTAAAAATATTTTAAAAAAGTGAAATCAATTATAATGAAATAAACGGATTATCTGCTTCTTAAAAAAATATACTATGACGTCACAAATATTCCTACGATGTTGCCAGTTCATAAAAAATTTCCAGTTTTTTATCAAAGATGAACAATTTTTGGGTATTTTTTCATACTATCTTTTAACAAAATTCCCTGCTTTTTCACTACCTTTTTATCAAATTTTCGAAAATTTTTCATCTGACCCCCTTCTCCTCCTCCTCCTCAGCATCGAGGTCTTTGTAAATTAATATTTAAAAAAAATCAAATCAAATTATAAAAAAATGAACGCATTATCTGCTTATTAAAAAAATATATTATGACGTCACGAATATTCCCACAGTGTTGCCAGTTCATAAAAAGTTTCCAGTTATTTATCGAGAACGAACAATTTTTGGGTAATTTTTTCAAAACATATTCGCGTTCTTGGGTATTTTTCTTAACTTTTTTTTGACAAATTCACTACTTTTTCACTACTTTCAATACCTGTAGAATACTGTAACCTTTCAACACATTTTGAAATTTTCCTATTTTTTTGGAAGATTATTCAATGCAACATGGCATAAACTGATATTCAACATTTCACATATCACATAATACATATAAACGTTTATTTAGAAGAAAAAAAAAGGAGAACCAATAATCAACTGAACACACAGTAGCACTTATTTATTAATGTTTTAATTCGAGACTTGAGAATTCGCTTGACGGCCAGAAACAATGTAATCTTTCTATTCGACTTCAAAGTTTCAAAAAATATTTCCAGCGAATCGGCCCTGTACAGCAAAAAAGTTAGACTTTGTTGATAAACGTCTGTAGAAAAGAAGTTAAAAGAGCTAAACATAATATGCCGGTGCCTTTTGAAGATAATTGGATTAATTCGCGTCAGTCAACCAAACGATCGCAAGCACGTGTCTCGAAACAATTGAAATAAACAAAGCCAAAGATATACACGATTATTCGACTCGGTTGGCCGAGTAATACACACGTCTTACGCTTTATTTGACGAGTAAACCATGGAAATAAAAAGTTACTGCGGGGTTGGAAAATAACGGCGAAATGAAAAATTACGCGACGCTATTTAAAAAGGCCGCATCGTGGAAAGATTAATGCCGTCTTTTGTATACAACGGCAATAATCGAAGGTAAAAGCTCCGATAGTATATCGATTTCGGCAATTCGAGGTTTTTCCAATTATTTCTATTTACTTATATAAAAGGCAAAGATTACTTTTGATTTAGACTATATTTCATCGAAATTTCCATCAGAATCGCATTCCACGTTGGGTTTTCCAATTTCATCGATGCTCTCGCGTGTACCGAGTAACATTTTCATTAAAAATATTCCCCTTTCTATACGTCGCGGTAATACGACGGTAAAATAAATTCCAAGATTTCCACCAAAGCGAACATGGTGCAATTTAGGCACGACAATTTGCGATTTTTTTTCTCTATATTTACATAACGATTTCCCGGCTGCGAAGCAAAAATTCCATCGATATGCGTTCGCTGGTGTAAAGGGGGAAATTCATCTCGTTTATATCGTTCCTTATAAAAGGTTTTTGTACGTTTGTATTGAAAGTAAACGTGAATATGTGTACACGTATATTATTATCGCAGTGTATACGAAAATATATATTGAAATTTTTTCGTTTGTATGTATAAAATTGACGAATATACGGGGATTTCTCTCTTCTGCGGTGAAACATTCGGCATGAGCGTCTTTGAAAAATTTTAATTTGCTAGGAATTTCACTTTATGGCGCATACCTCCGTCTATGTGCTTACATCGATGAGTTTCAAATTAACTTTTTATTTTGTTAAATGTAGCGGAAAGAGAAATTTAGCCGGTTTCGCGTTGCAAAAAATGAAGTTTTAAAGCGTTTGCCTATTCAAGAACACAAATTACCACTATTCCGAACCAACGTACCGAAAAGCGACATAATCCGTTAAAATTGTGAACTAAAAGTAAAATTTAGCGTTATATCTTGGAATAATTTCGTAGGTGTTTCCCTTATTTTTAACTAATCGTTATTTCAAAAGTATTTTTTTCGGCCGGAAAAAGAGTACGCTCGACGAATGATTTATTGGAAAATTTTTTATTATTGTTCGAAACAAATACGCAAAAAATTACGTCAAAGAGATCATAACGTCACGTGTTATAAAATCTACGCACGTAACGAATCTAAGCGTTGCCTACGCAATAAGCATCTCTTTCCAGGGTACGAGAGTACGACACGCTGTAACGAACGTCGGCTTCTACGGTTATTAAATCATGTAGTGTAAATACGCGCCAACAATGCGCGAAATATATCGGTCTCTCCTTGAGCGTACTTCGAAGAATTGGTTTTTTATTTCAGCTTTTTCCACCCCGTGCCACAATTTTCGCTGTGTACGTGCTTAGTACGTGTTTTTTGTTTAATTTCCACGTGGATGACGAGCGCCGACGAAGCGAGTGAGCGTTGTAATGGAACAACTCCGGTGTCAAACTTCAACGTTGTAGATACCGCATTTTATTAACTTGTTAAGACTCGTGAAATTTGCGAAAATTGCGTTGAAAATTTAACAATATTTGATTTTCATTTGCTATGGTATATTTTTCGACGGTTTTAGCGTATTTGAAAAAAGTGCGTATTACATTTGGTTTTGTATGAGAACAAGACATTTGTACTGTTTTTTAGTTTATCACTGAGGACGAAATTAATAAAAGCCCTTTATAATACTTTCAGCCAAATGGTCAGTGAGGAGTGCTTTCCCAACTAACACCAACCAGTTCTCGATACCTTTTTTTCTTATTTTAAGAGTAATTTTGATAAATGCACAAAAATTATCGAAGTTTAATTAGGACATAATTATGAATAGGAACTAGTTTTGGAAAAATGGCATAAAACTTGAGTCCGCAAAATAGCATAAAAAACTTGTTTTTGCAAAACAGTGTAAAGAAATTCTTTTTCAAAAATATTACTAAAAAGAACATGTTTTGGCAAAATATCACAAAAACTCGTTTCTTAAAAAAAATTGTTTTCCAAAATCGCTTAAACAATAGGTTCAGCAAAATGACATAAAAACTGGTTTCCGCAAAATAAAATTGTTTCTGAAAAACAGCATAAAAATTGTTTTCCAAATCATAAAAGTGAACATTTTTTTGAAAAACGGCGTAAAACCTCATTTCTGCATAATAAAATGAAAAATTGTTTTAGCAAAAAAGCATAAAAAATCATTAATAGCATAAAAAAAAACTTATTGCTACTAGAAATCATAAGAATTCGTTTCCGCAAAATAGCAAAAAACTTGTTTTCGTAAAAAAAAAAACATAAAAAATCTGTTTTTGCAAAATGACATATGAACTGGTTTCCACGAAATAAAATGAAATTGTTTCTATAAAACAGCATAAAAAATGTTTTTCAAATCATAAAAGTAAACGATTTTTTGAAAAACGGCATAAAACCTCATTTCTGCGTAATAAAATAAAAAATTGTTTTTGCAAAAAAGCATAAAAAATCATTAATAGCATAAAAAAAACTTGTTGCTACTAGAAAGCATAAGAACTCGTTTCTGCAAAATAGAAAAAACTTGTTTTTGCAAAAAAAAAACAAAACGAATCTGTTTTTTCAAAATGACATAAGAACAGGTTTTTGCAAAATAAAATAAAATTGTTTCTATAAAACAGGATAAAAAATTTGTTTTTTAAATCATAAAAATAAACTTTTTCTGAAAAAGGACGTAAAACCTCATTTTTGCATAATAAGATAAAAAAACGGTTGTTGCAAAAACGCATAAAAAATAAATATGGCTAAATAATAAAAAAACGTTTTTTTTTGTTGCAAAACAGCATAAAACAAATTTTTGACACGGCATAAAAGTAACTTGTTGCTACTAAAAAGCATAAAAACTCGTTTCTGCGAAATAGCATAAATAAGTTTCCACAAAAAAGCATGTAAAATATGTTTTTGCAAAATGGCATAAAAAATTATTTTTGCAAAATGACATAAAAACAAAATTTTGCAAAATAAAATGATATTGTTTCTATAAAACAGCATGAAAAAATTTTTGTCATGGCATAAAAAGAACTTGTTGCTACTAAAAAGCATAAAAACTGGTTTCTGCAAAATAGCATAAGTTAGTTTCCGCAAAAAAGCATGTAAAATGTTTTTGCAAAATGGCATAAAAAATTATTTTTGCAAAATGACATAAAAAATTTTTTTTGCAAAATAAAATGATATTGTTTCTATAAAACAGCATGAAAAATTTTTGTCACAGCATAAAGTTGCTGCTAAAAGGCATAAAAACTCATTTCTGTAAAATAGCATAAGTTAGTTTCCGCGAAAAATCATGTAAAATCTGTTTTTGCAAAATGACATAAAAAATTGTTTTTGCAAAATAAAATGTAATTGTTTCTATTTTATAAAACAGCATAAAAAATTGTTTTCTAAATCATAAAAATGAACCCTTTTTTAAAAAACAACGTAAAATCTCATTTCTGCAAAAAAAGATAAAGAATTGTTTCTGCTGAATGACATAAATACTTGTTTCTGCAAAGTAAAATAGATTTGTTTTTAAAAAAACAGCATAAAAATTTTTATCTCAAATCATAAAAATGAACCTATCTCTGAAAAATAGCGTAAAAAATTGTTTTTACAACATAGCATAAAAAAACTGTTTTTGAAAAAAATATTATGAAAAACACATTGTTTTGGCAAAACAGCATAAAAACTTGTTTCTAAGCTGTTTTTGCAAAATATCATTAAAAAATTACTGCTGCAAAAAGCATCTTATGAAAAGACAACAAATTCAGTACTTCTATTTGATTAAGCATTACACACGGTGAGACGACATCTTGGATATCCAAAATTCTAGTTGACAAAGGGAAACGGACTAGTGAAATAAATCACAACCAAACTACAAACGGTTATCGTTTTCGGACAATTACGCCAACACACTCGAGTACAATAAAGTACCATTCACCTGGGTAATTTTCGCGTCCACAGGAAAAGAAAAATTAACCCCGTTTGCGAGACGAGCTCAAACTCATCATTGCTCAAAAGAGCACACGATAACCCAGCGCGAACGCCGGATAACCATTTAACAAATAAACACGACGCTTTTTTCCGCCGTTTTCGTGGCGCTCAGAGAGTAAAAAATTATTCAACGTCTACCTTTTTCCCGTCGCTAATTACCAAGCGAATAGCAATTTATCACCGCAATCCTTGTTAAACAGTATTTAAGTCAACAAGTCTGGCCGAAGTACCTGGAACAATGAAACATTAGCCAAGCCGGTTCGAAAGTGTGGCAAAAATGGCGCCTTTTATCCCGATGCACGCATAAAACAAAAGATTTGTTTATCAAAAGAAAAAGGTGCCGGGCGTGTACGATGAAAAATTAATGTCCGGTTTGGCGCCTGATTTTTTATATCGTTTCGCATTTCTCAAATTGACCTGGAAAAGTACTAAAAGCGAATTATTTTTCACTGTCGCACACCGCTCGGATAAATCTATACAGGAGGCTTTTTAACGTTACCACACATACTAAGTTACCGACCACTCGACAAAAACGTATAAATTATTAATAACGCGTCTGTGAATTATGTACGTACAAATTAAATAATTACTCGTTTGGGAGCAATTTACTACGCAAAACGGTTGCGTCGAATTTCGCCCGGCACGTCTTACATAAGATTTTTGTTTTTTCTCGTCGTCAAATTATCCAGCTTATATGGCCGCGTAATTCTGAATACCGTTGGGAAATGTCGTTAAAATAATCGTTAGGGCTCGCTGCAGGAGTTCTTTGTTCAACTAGACATTAAACATGTCTTCATTTGCGAATCGCCTAACCCCATGTTGATCAATAAGTACAATTTTAAAAAGAAGAGAATTACCGTGAAATTTTTTTACCAAGGTCGAGCCAGTTTAAATTTTGATACTCGCATTTGGTCTCTGTAACAGCTACGCCACCGTCGCACATCTCCAACAATCGTAATCCCAATGTAATTGGATTCTAAGCGGTAAGCATTACTTCAAAAAGAACAATTTGGTTTATTTGGAAGAAAAAAGCTAAACCTCTTTGAGAAAATTTTTTTGAATTTCAAATTTTCATTGCAGCCGTTTTATAAGTTTACCGGAAATATACATTTAACATGATTAGATTTGTAATTTGTGGAATTCAAATACGATAAATTAATATTTTCGAGTCAAAGCTTGCCCAATTTATGCGCTTTGTAACCTTAAAATTTAGAGATTTTGCATGATTTTTTGCATCTTACTAAACTAAACAAAACAAGAGCTCAACTTGAGCGATAATGATTTTGGAAAGGTGGAATTTGTAAAAGTACATCAGTTTGCGGCACTCGGAATTCAAAGACTTTAATCGTTTCTTCGACCTTGACCTCATTTTTTTTATGCTAATTTGCAAAAACAAATTCTTTTTATGCCATTTTGTCGTGACAACTTTTTTGTTATTTTGCAAAAAATTGTTTTTATGCTATTTCGAAAAAAGGGTTTTTTTATTTCGAAAAAAAAATAGATTTCAAAGATATTTTGCAAGAAATAGTTATGTTATTTTGCAAAAAAATAGTTTTTATGCGATTTTTAAAAAACCAATTCTTTATGCAATTTTGTTATAACAAATTTTTTATGCTAATGTACATAAATGAGTTTTTTATGATATATTGCAAAAAACAAGATTTTATGATTTATTTTATTTCTGATTAGTAAAAGGGCAATCTGTTATTTTTTAAATCACATTCATGAAATCCAACAATTCCTTTCTGATGAAAATATAGATGTGATGCTATTAGCTGAAACTCATCTTACAAATCAAAACTATATTCGAATCCCAAATTATAACCACTACATTACCAACCATCCAGAAAACACAGCAAGAGGAGGCTCAATGATACTAATAAAAGACAACTTAAAACACCACGTTCTAAATAACATCTGCAAAAATCACTTACAAGCAACAATATCCTTCTACATGACTCTCATGGAAACCTGACAGTATCTGCAGTATATTGCCCTCCCAGGCTGAAGATTACCAAAAACGAATTCGAAAATTACTTTAACTCCCTCGGCAACCGCTTCCTCATTGGTGGTGATTTAAATGCAAAACATACACATTGGGGCAGTCGTTGCATAACAACCCGTGGACGCAACCTGTTTCAAGCAGCTTCGTTTCCAAACATTGAATTTGCGACAACGAGTGAACCAACATACTGGCCCACTGACCCATACCGAATACCTGATATTATCGACCTTTTCATAACTAAAGGTATTCGTAATAGATATACACAACCAATTGGAAATCCACAACTCCACTCAGATCACGAAGCTATCATTCTTACCTACAACTCGCCAATTCAACAAAAAGTGATCCCAGAAAAACTATATAACTCGAATACACGTTGGGATATCTTCAGAGAATGGATTACAAAAAACTATTACCAAACTTGAATTTACAAAA
>QBDW01000772.1:0-25072 GCA_003261595.1 Maconellicoccus hirsutus
AATCTTATTAATTTTATATATAATATTAACTTTGATAATCTAATTTAATTTTTAAATAATTTACATTTTAAAAATATATATATTTTAAGTCACTTTATGTTATACATATAACCTTGTGACGTTAAATACCAAATAAAAAAAAAAAATATACATCGATTATCGAATTACCGAAATATCAATTATCGAAATATCAAACATCGATAATCAAAATATCAAAACATCGATAATAGAATCATCAAAATATTGATTATCGAATTACCAAAATATCGATTATCGAAATTTCAAAATATCGATAACTGAATTACCAAAATATCGATTATCGAAATTTCAAAATATGGATAATTGAATTACCAAAATATCGATAATAGAATTATCAAAATATTGATTATCGAATTACCAAAATTTCAAAATATCGATAATTGAATTACCAAAATATCGATAATGGAAATATCAAAATATCGATTATCGAATTACCGAAATATCGATTATCGAAATTTCAAAATATCGATAATTGAATTACCAAAATATCGATTATCGAAATTTCAAAATATGGATAATTGAATTACCAAAATATCGACAATAGAATTATCAAAATATTGATTATCGAATTACCAAAATTTCAAAATAATATATATATTTTAAGTCACTTTATGTTATACATATAACCTTGTGACGTTAAATACCAAATAAAAAAAAAAAAAAAAAAAAAAATATGGATAATTGAATTACCAAAATATTGATAATAGAATTATCAAAATATTGATTATCGAATTACCAAAATATCGATTATCGAAATTTCAAAATATGGATAATTGAATTACCAAAATATCGATAATAGAATTATCAAAATATTGATTATCGAATTACCAAAATGTCGATTATCGAAATTTCAAAATATCGATAATTGAATTACCAAAATATCGATAATGGAAATATCAAAATATCGATTATCGAATTACCGAAATATCAATTATCGAAATTGAAATGTTAGTCGAAATATCGATATAGAAATAAAATATCAACGGCCAATGCATTAAAATTGGAAAAACAAAAACAGAATTAAACATAAACATTGAAAAATTAGAGACAACATTACGATAGAAATATTAAAATACGAGTACTACAACTGAAAGTAACACGATTTAAACTAACATATAGTAACGAAAAAGTCATCTTGGAAATTCCTCTCATTGCCTTCAAAAGATTTATCTCCAGCCCCAATTCCGAATATCTCGCCACCAATGATCAAAATATGTACTAAGTAGATGATGGTGTACCACAAATGTCCGCTGAATTAATACACCTTCGAATTATCATCATTTTAACGGTCAAAGCACAGGTACCGAACCACATAAGACCACGACAATCACTAAATTATCATCCAAAACATACCCAAGATCACTACAACACGGAAAAAAGCCCGGAGTAATCCTCAAATCAACGAGAAAGGAATATAAAGGCTCAGTCATAAAATTCCTTTGTAAACGTTCGAAACATTAAACGTTTTTCATTTCATGGTACTTGATTTAACGGTCATTCGTGTAATATCTGCATCACTCCGTTCCTTCGTCAGCGCTCATCGACTACAAAACCCATCCAAGACACTAAAACAAGCTCTCGGCGAAGCATCGGACCGCGGTTTTTTTTCTCTTTTACGCTTTTTACATCTTTTAGTAAAAATAAGCTCGTAAAAAAGAAGTTAACATCGCTTTTAGATATACAAAAGGCCGGCTCGATTTTCACCCCCAATCAAAATAACCCATTTCCGTAGGTTTTTTCCTGACGCTGGTCGCGTTCTCTTTCTTTTATCCCTAATTTAAAACGGTTCTGGTTTTTTTTTTTAAGTTTATGCGAAACGGTATGTCAGGATAGGCGCCACATTTAACCAGCACCCTTTTAGTCCTAAAAATGACGAAGCCTGTATCAACTTTACGATCTATTTTCCTCTTGACGAAATCCGGCGCGGAGCGGGAATCCGTCGGTCTTTATAATGAAATGAATATAAAAAGTTCATGAATGTCAAATATATTTACGTCAGAGTATGGTTTGGCGGTATTTGCGGAGGGTGGGTATGTCTGAAGGGTGGCGGATTTTTTTTTTCGTCTTATCTTATCGTCATATATTACTCGTTTAGTTTTTTACTACTTTTCGTAGGTATGAAAACGGGTGGAGGGGGTTGTGGAAAATATCGATATTTTTTAGTGCTGGTGTATATTTTTCGTATATGAACGAAAAGGTGATTGGTCTTATATGCTACTGGAAAATTGAAGATTTGAGATTTGGATACACGTGATTATATTTTAGAAGTTCTGAAAAGTTGAAAAATAGACTAGCTGGAATTTTGATCAAAAGCTCGTAACATGCTTTTTCCAAAATCACTATAAAATGTTCCGAACCACGTGAATTTTTCCTCGTTAATCCTGCTTCATAAATTCATCGTAAAGATGAAAAAACCTACTATTTTTTCGCACAAAGAAACGAAAAAAACACTTCTCGAAGCATCCTTCGGAGCTACTATGAGCTATTACATTAATCGAATAATCTGTCCGCCTATAAATTTATATTTCTCACGTTGCAAAGACCGGAATTTCAATCCATAAATTCGAATCATATCAAAGCTCCGAAGAAAAATTAAATTAAACGCGTAAATACGAAAAACTCGCGACAAAACGTTTGCCAAAAATTCGCAGAATTTGCTCAGCGCCATCGGCGCACTGCTCTGGATATTTTGGCATTTCATACGCGTAATTTATAACCTTACATTGTGTTTAGCGAGCTGTGGAAATACGGGGAAAAAATGGTAGAAATTTCAAAAAATACAATAGATCCAATAAAACATGCTACTTATGTCGTCGTCAAAAAAAAAAAAGAAACATCGCTTAAAACTTTCAAAAAAATGAATTTTTTGCGCCATATAAAGAACAAAACGAAATATATGGCAGTTTGGTAACTGATTTATAATTTCCGCTTTAGGGTAGATTTTCGCTTATTGAAAACGACCCTTGAATTACAAAAGGGTTATTTATTCATAATAAAGAATACCTCGTCCGGCGGCGCCCTTCTGATCTCGAGGCGGTTTCACTTCGCGAAAGGCGAAAAACACCAGAGATGGCGCGCTATACGGTTAATATATTACAATTATGCGAGGCGGGGGGAGCAGACAGTGGTCATTTTTTCGTCTAGCGCTCAAATGGGGCGAAATTCGCGGGCAATTTCCGTCTCTCGGTCAAGGGTTTAAATGGACATTAGAAAAATAGCGTGGCGTGCTTCCTTTTGTCCGCGTGTTTTTTTTTTCGGCCGCGCCATCGTTGAAATATGGAATCGCGAGGCGTATCAAATTTTTATAGTTTTAGAGTTTTAAATTATCGATGAGTCTCGGTTCGTCGGCTTGAAAAGATCTCTTTTGAGATGCGGTAAGTATTCGAGAGGTTTTGGGTTTTGCGAGCTTCAAGCTGCGCGATGTTGCGAAGTAAATGACGTGTTTGAGAATACGAAGCCATGACGAGGCATCGATTGGGGAAGGGTGGAAGGGTACTTACGAGCCTTTTCGGAGTATCTTGAAAATACTGGAGAAAATTCAAAACCTCGAAGGAGACTCCAGAACACCTTAAAAGCACAAGGAATCCTCGAAAATTGCTGCGGAATACTAAGAAAACATTGGAGAAAATTCTAACTTCGCTGGAAGCTCCAAAAAATTGCTACAGGGTGCCAAGAAAATCCTGGAGAAAAATTTCAATATCTCTGGAAGCTCTAAAAATTGCTACGAAGTATTTTAAAAATCCTGGAGAAAATTCTAACCTCGCTGGAGACTCTAAAACGTTACCACAAATTGTAAAATTTTCTTACAGAATTCGTTATTAGGTGAAAAAACAATTTCTGAGATCTATTCCTTTAATCACTTATTTAAAAAGTACCAAAAAATCACGTGCGAATTGAACGGCTAAAATTTCCCAAGAATGATGTATAAATTGTATGCTTGAAGTACGAGGAAATAAACGAGAAATATATTTTTACCTTTTGAATTTATCGAAAACACATTCTGGAGAATTTTGAAAACGCTGAAAAAAATTCTAATTTCGCTGGAGGTTCCATGAATTGCCACAAAATTCTAACACCTCCCACCAGAATTTATTATTAAGCAAATACACATGTGTAAATAATCTTCTTCTAATTGCACATTTTTTCAAAAATTGTACATCTCTGTTAAAAAAGTCTCTAAATTAAAAAAAAAATTTCCTTACAACCGTTTTTCATTGTGATTTTTCTAAAAATGCAATTCTCCCAGAAATCCAAATAACCAAACATGGCTCGTAGCTCTTAGATGAAAAATACAGGAAAAACGATCCAATTAGGATACTCTCTCGTACGTTCTGAAATTCGGCAAATTTGACGATTCACTTACACTAATACCTTAATATATCTCGAAATGGAATACGAAAAATCAATTTATAAAAAAATACGTCACTCTAACAGATTACTCGTCGTGGTATAATAACACTTTATTAAATCGCTCTTCTCTCAGCGTCGTTTCGAGCATCGCCGGCGCAGAGACGATCGAAGAAATATCTCATCGAGAAAAAACGACGCTGCTGCACGCCAATACAATAGGTACGTACCATCGGACAAATGATGTAAATTCATCATAAGGCGAATTACGAAACCTTAAAGAGGTTATTATAATAAAACAACAATTTAGCATCATTTTTCTGTAACGAGCGACGCGTTGTCGCGGGTGTTCTCCATCTTCGTATAAATACAAACACGCGTAGGTTGTCGGAACGAGGAAAATATTTCCGTATGTAAATTGAAGGCGGCGAAAACACATATAGTATTCTATTACGGTGAATGAGACTCGTATAATAGAAACTACGACGGGAGACGCGGTAGACTTAATACAATCAGTATATACGTAATATAAAAGGCGTACGCTATCTCACCCTTTTTTTCCGATATTATTTTTTGCCTATATAAAGACGACTTTACACCGCGAACCCAACCAATATTCAAATTATACGTATACATGTCGCCTCTCGATTGGTATCTCCTCATTCCATGGCTCTTTATATGTGGCTGTTCTATATATATTCATCGTATGTGCGTCAAGTATAAACAATATGCAAAACAATTGCTGCTCGAATTCGTTCGCCCATCGAATTGCACTTCGGCAACCTATACAAAATGTAAATTGAAAACGAATTCAACCGTGTTAAAAACTACGATAGCTTTCGCAAAGTCGGGCGCGTTATCGAGCTTTTTTTCGACATGACGCGGCGCGGTGTTAGCTGACTCGGCGTATAAACGCGAGGGAAACGAGGATGATCGAATTCGCGCCATTGGATCGACGTCAAGGCTCCGGGCGAAATTGAAATTCAAGACGAATAAGGTGTTTCGAGAGGGTATGTGTTGAGTGAGCGCGGAATGTAGGAATGATCTTCGCTCAGAATTTGGTTTTATAGATGATCAAATATTAGCTGAAGCACGAGGGGAAAATATCGTCCGAGAATTCGCGACGAGGAGCACTCACAACCAGCATCACAAAATCGTTGCTTTCCTCATACCAGAATACGACCAGCTGGTATATTCAGCAGAAGAGTCGAAATCCATAACGAAGAATCCCACGACATCACGTCGTCGTCGTGGAGCACACCTTCTACCCGTAATTTTATTATATCTTGAAGGGGAGGGGGAAGGGTCGGCGGGATTGTTTTCAAGATTTTTTCCATTCTACAAGTCACCTTGTCCACCATTTCATTAGTACCACGAAAAAATTCACGTTTTCATTTTTCACGTCTCGTCTCGGTTGCTTTAGAACACCAACGCCCGAATGATACGATCTCCCACAGGCCACCGCGGGAAAATCGCGTCAGCGCTCGGGCTCTTCCTAAATGACCCACGTACTATTCGCGTTACATCCTCGCCATTCCCATCTCCAGCGCAACCAGTGAAAAATGCTTCACTAGCGATTACTCGGGCTGTTCCAAGGTGACCCACGTACCATTCGCATTGCGCTCTTACCACCCCCTCTCCAGCGCAACCAGTGAAAGATGTTTCAGTAACGCTGATGCAACATCATCCAGGCTGTTCCAAGGTGACCCACGTACTACTCGCGTTGCGCTCTCGCAATCCCCCTCTTCAGCGCAACCAGTGAAACATGTTTTGGCCACACTACTACGCACATCGCCCGGGCTGTTCCAAGGTTACCCACGTGCTACTCGCATCGCAATCTCGCGATCCCATTCTCCAGCGCAACCAGTGAAAAATACTTCGGTAACGCTAATACCACGTTTCCCGGGCTGTTCCAAGGTAACCCACGAGCTACTTGCGTTACATTCTCAAAACTTCGCTGAAGCACGTTCACAGTAAATTGAAGAGAAAATATAGAACTCGTATAAACTACCACAAGGAGCCTCCACGGAGGGATTTTTGTATAGTGACTCATGGGGTGAACCTAACCTATACGGCGATGAGAAAGATAACTCATTTTGAAAATTTTGGGTGCGCTTTTGGCGCTTACTATCCAAATCTCTGACACAGCACATAAGCGAAGTAGTACAGAACCTGAGGAAAGGAAGGAAGAGGTTCCTGAAAAGTACGGTTTCCCATACAATAATTTTTCCACCTGTGACAAATTTGAACGTATCCACGTACTGATGAAAAACTCCACCAAAAAACCCTCCTTACCCGGCTCTTCTCCCGGTATCAACTTTCACTACCTCAAAAGCTACATCATTTCAGCCACATAATGGGCACGTCATTCTTTTTTATGTAGTTATCGAAAAAAATCCCACAAAAAGAACCCACGACCAGAAAACTTCGCCCTTTGATGTCACCCTTATTTTTTACTTTTTACACATAACGACCACGACGACCACATTACCACCTTATCTGTGCGAGGTGTCGAAACAAAAAAACCCGCCGGACTAAGTATAGCTTCGATTTACTCGTTAGCTGGCAATTTTTTCGAAATAAATATGCGAAGTAAGTATAGAATCATTTTTCAGAATCTTACGAGGGCGGGGAGCAGGGCCAACCCGACGACGCTTTTTTTTAATATTTCCATCGACGTTGCACAGAGGTATCTCGATCGTCGGTTCGTATTACAAAAACGAGATTTTAAACTGTATTTTGTAAGAAAACGAAAAGCCCCGGCTTCGAAAAGGGTATATCCAATACGAATATCGCGTTGTAACGAATAAAACGGGCATTAAATGAAGATTAATGATGGTCGATTTCGTACCAGAGGTGCGTAAAAGTGTGTATAACATATTGCACACGCGAACAAGGCGAGTAAAAGGCATGCCTTTTAGAATGGCCTTTTGCATTGACCATTAGGTTTTTAACCTTGTAAGTACACACACACGATGCCGCCGTCGAGGCCGCCTTTAACTTGACAAAGTATCGGTGACGTGTGTAACCCCTCGACTCGGTAAAGGACCTTTGCACACCCTCCCGCAACTTTAAAAAGATAAAAACATTCGAAGACAAATTGATTCGCATTTCCTCGACGCGCATTTGTACCGTCTCGGCTGCTTTTTTCTCCGATGGACGCGGTCGTCAAACGTTAATAGTCTCGATCCCTTTTCGGCGGGTTTCCTGCGCCCCCGAGAAAAAAAGGAAAAAAACAACGCGAATTCCTATTTACCAACTTAACGTCTACATTTCTCGACGTTTTCTCTTTTTATATACAAATGGTCGATCAACATTCATTAGGTGTTGTTCGGTCTGCTGGAAGAAATGTAATTTTTCTTTTATTCCGGTTACACACCGAAACGCGCGCGACGCTGCATCGCGGTGTACTTTATTCGTTCGACCAGAACGTGCCCCGCCTCCCTTCATGCGTCGTCGACTGCAATCGAACGGAATAATGTTAACGTATTAATTAGATTCGATATGCGATGAAATATCGTGTACCCGCTGCGTCCGCGCGGTGGGCACGATTTTTTTTTAACTTGACGATACACACGTTTCCGGGGATTTCGAGCTTTGTACGAGGAGTTGGTGAGTCCTCTACGGGAAGTTGGTTGCCCTTCCTTGATATTTATACATACGAGAATTTTTCATCATCTAGAGCACAATCTTCATCGAGCGAGCTTTAAAAAAAGGGCATTTTCAATTGGATAAGCAACATGTAAAAATTTACACCGAATTTTTTTCATTTACAATTCATTGATATTATCAATTTTTAAAATAAAATTTACAATAAATTGTGATTAAGGTGAACTAAATTTAATAGAAATTTTAATACATAAGATTGTAAACGAAAAAAATGTAATAAAAGTAATTAAATTTCTTTTCGTTTTTGATGATCATAGGAATTTTTTATATTTTTGATATGCAAATGAAAAACGAAAAAAAACTTGGATCAGTATAAGTAAACAATTAAAATTTTTATTAATTTGAATTTATCTTTTTGTGATTTAGTGATGCAGGTAAACGGTGATAAGTAATTAACTAAATATCTTTTGGGTGATTTCTTTTTCATAATTTGCAATTTTCTTTTCTGTCATTTCTTATTTATAATTTTTCTTCAATAAACTTTTTTTATCAATTTTTAATAAATGAAATGAAATAGAGCAACGAATTGTGAATTTAATTTCTCCGCCATTCATCATTCATGTACTTAATATTTCGTAATTTCCCTTTGATAAATATTCGGACAGAAATATTTGAATCGAACGATTGAGCATCTTGCTATATTTTTCATTATTCTCATTCAATTTCCATCCAATAATTATTTGAATAAAAGTATTCGAATCGAGCAAAACGATAAGTGTAATTAAAAAATAATGATAAAAAACAGAAGAAAATAAAAAATCAAAATAGAAAACAATGAATAATTAAAATTTAAAAAAATAAAAAATTTAAAAACAGAAAACAAAAAAATTTTAAATTAAAAAAAATATACAAAAATTAAAAAACTATCAAAACAGAAAAATGGAAAATTTAAAAAATAAAAAAACAAAAAATTAAAAATTAAAAAAAAATTAATAAAAATAATATTGTAATTAAATAGAGCAACAAAATTTAATTTCACTGCAATTCATCTAATCAAGTAAGGTCAAATATAAAATTTACCTTGTCTTTCCAAAATTCTCTTTCAATTTCCCTTCAATAATTATTCGAATAGAAATATTCGAATCGAGCAATGATAAAGGTAAAATGGGGAAGCGGCCATCAGGGACAAAGCCTCCAATTTTTATTTCAATCTTTCACTTCGAACTTATTTAAATTTTCGTCGGTGAATCGAAATTACGCGGAAAGGAAATACAACGAGGACAAAAACGATGAAAAACCTTTGCTCCTATCAAAATTTCGTCAGAAACTCATATCAAAAAATCACCTCCATTTTAATACAACAAACATCAAACTAAAAATCTCATAATACACTCATGCAAACTTTCGAGACATCTCGTATAAAACACCCGAAAACAAATTAAATTCACAATTAAATCCCAACAAAGGAACCTAATTACCTTTAGGTTTTCGCAGCGAATTGTAAATATAGACATTGAAAAGAAGGTATCGTATGGGGATGTTTTCGCGAAAAACAATGCACAAAATGCGAAACGAAATTCTCATCTTTACAATGTAAACAAAATACTTCATCGTGAATGCTTTTTCCTTTACGTACAAAAGAGAAATATAAAGAAAAGTTTTTAACTCCGCTAACACACATGACAACAAAACTCTATTACCGAAATTATATTAAATCTTCAATTTACAGTATTCTATTTCGAATAGGGAAATTCGACGAAGAATGAGATTCCACTTGAAAATTTAATGAACGATACAAAATAGGACTACCTCGAGCGAAATCCCGCATCTCTCGAAATTTTTCAACGTTTATTATAAAATTATGCAAAACCAATACAAATCGAATACTCACACGAGGAAGAGAAAACACGAAGAACTCGTCAAAAATTCACCAACGTGCATATATTGAAATAAAACGCCCATGAATTATTCCCAAACTAAAGGAAATTTGCCCAAATAAATAAACCGAGTGCGGCGATCGCTTAGGATGAAAAAATTGTCTTATTTGCATTGGGGACAACAAGTCGCCAAATGGAGCGGAAATTTTGGCTAGTAAGGGTCATCGCAGGCCATCGGGAATACTATGTATCTTTAATGTCTATAATCCTTTATATTCTTTTCTCGCTACAATCTACGCACCGAATGAGTTGTGCGAGCTACGAAGCCACGTTTCCTGCCTTTTTTGCGGGCGCGAAACACCAAACTGGATGCAAATTTAAACTCGACAACGATGATGGTACGATTTAAATAATGTTCGGTCGTAAATAACACGTTTGTTTTGTACGATTTAATGGTCCGATTTTAAAATGTAGCATCCAAATAACGCGAATGTTCACATCTCAACTTGTCTTTTGGGAAAATAATGAAAATATCACCTGATTCTTCTCCACGCAGCGATTCCGCCTTATAAATGAATAATTAATTTCCAACGTGCATATCGAAGACTAGCAATTAATCGACGATCACTTCGACGTAGTAATTTTCTCCGCGAAAATGACACCCCACGTGTACAATGGGCGTCCACCATATTCACCCCTGTCATCACTCATAAATAATACACGCTAACTACCGACTCAACTGCGAAGAAATATAAATCGCGTAGTTCACCTCACCAAGGATAAATTTATAGTTGTTATGCTAATGAAAAATTCAAACCATACTTATCAACGCAATTATACATACAAATATATTATCGCGAATGTAATTTCTATCAGGTGGTATTTTGACAAAATAAAATCGCCCTTTTTTTAAGAGAGGCTATAAATGTTTCAAATTGTACAATTTTTCCTCAATTTTTGAGCTATTTATTAAAAAAAACAAACCTTTTTGCTCTTAAACGAGTAAATTTTAATAAGAAACATTTTTTATTTAAAGAAAAAGGTCTGGTTCGAAGATACCAGAAATTTTATCAAAATCCAAATTACAAAAAATTTAATTTAATTTCTTATTTTTTTAACAAAAAAAATTGATTTAAAAAAAACAACAAAAAAAAGAACAAGTTCTTCATCTCGTTAGTTTCGATTTTTAGATTTAAAATGAATTTTTTTAATTAAAAAAAACGAAATTAAACTTTTTAAAAAAAGAACAAAACTAATTATTTTTTTAAAATTATTTCATTACTTTTTTAAATGAAAAAAAGCGTAAAAAACAAAATCAAATTTTTTTAAAAGCCAAACATTCAATTAAAAAAAATTAAAAACTACTTTTTTGTTTTTTTTTGGTTTTTAAATTCAAAATGATTTTTTCTGTTAAAAAAGAAACTAAATAAAATCGAAAAAAAAGCTTCATTTTTTCTATTTCAATTTGTTTTTTTTTGCTAAAAAATTTCTTTTGGAAGAAAAACAAAAAAACGTAGAAACGTTACGTAAAGCGAAACGAATTTAATGTTGTTCCCCCTCCCCCCTCGTGGTTCTCTACTGCTGGGTTTCAGGGTAAATTGAAATTTAAAGAATTGAATAAAAAGAAAAACGATTCAACTGAAGGAGTTTTCAACATCTTCCAGCCTCTATCCCCGTTAAACTAAACAAATTCCTTTTACCTTTCCCCAAAAAAATCCACCCTAAAAATTACAGAATCATGTTCACCTCAGAAAAACGAAAAATATCCCTAATTGCATAGAAATCCTTTTGAAATATGCCAAAAAATTGAGAAAAACTCCAAAACGCCAAGGTTGCATTGAAACTCTCATCTCCCTCCCAACCCCCCACAACGCTCACTGCCTTTTTTGGGTAAATAATTTCGTTTCAGCGAAGTTTTTCTTACGCGGTAATTTCCCAACCGGTAAAAGTCCAGGAAACCCTCATCACCTGAAAGCAAGACAGTCATGCCAACTTATCCGAATTCTCAGCGCCACCTCCAAACATATGCCCCTTTACCCCTCCACATATTCTTAACCCTACACCTTCAAAGATTCGTTTCGTCAAATCGAAGGGGAACTCGACGTTAAATCCTTTGAAAAGATTTCTCGTTGACCGTAATCGAGTTCGGCCTCGGCTTGGAAAATCTCCGAGCGAAAAAAATCGCCACTTGAAAATGGGAAAATCGTGTCGAAACGGATGTTTTGTTCGCGTTTTAAGCTAAACTTGACGGATCTGTTATATGTCAAGTGTCATTTTCTACGCACCATACCTCTCGTTTTACCGTTAAAGCAGCTTACACGACGTAGCTTTTGTCCTGCCAAGATGAAAATTGCGTTCGGTCAAGCGTAATTCGTTCCACTATATTAATACCACTCTTTGGTCGTCCGAGTATGCGATTGTCCTCTTTTTCTAGTCGTTTTTACGTTTTCTGCCGCTTTATTATATTTCCCAAACACGTTTACGCTTTGCTAAATGCATTTTTGGAGGGCACGAGAAATTTATTAATTATATTTGATGAAATGTTACACACGAGTAAGGACTGAAGAGGGGGGTTAATTGTGATCGCGTTTAATTCACCCTTAATTATATGCTTCGTGTTGGTAACATTGTAGAAAAGGTCGTAGTAAAATGATTAATTAAGGGTTACTTCTTTTTTAGAACTATTTTCAAAATTTTCGACATTATTCTGGCGATTTTTCATCAAGTTTCTTTGAATTGCTGCTGCCTTCCACGTGATGCAGCGGCTTCAATTTTCAAGATAGGCGAAAATACGTTATTATCTTTTTTGTAGAGCTTGATGAGGTATAAATAAACTATAATAACTAGTTTTCGCATAACTTCAAAACTGAAGGCGTTATACAAGTTACAAGTCTTAATTTTGCTCAAGCGCCCTTCATTTTGAAGGTATGAAATTTTTGTGATAAGTCAACAGCACTTCATTAATTTTGCAAATTTCGGCAACTAAAAAATTAAATGAATAATTTAGGAGTAAATCTGTATCATATTTCTGCCCCTTCAAATTTCAAGTACGGCAAAACTCCCAACTCTCATTCATTATTGGCAGCAATACTCTACATTTCGAATATATTAAGTGAAACACACGGTATAGTTACCAAAAAAATTCCATCAAAACAGTAAAATTGATCTTTTTTCTTGTAATCTTCTCAATATGTGATAGATATACGGCCCCTCTCCCTGTTACTTCACCAATCAATGGCGAATCGTATATCTCGCGAAAAATTAACCCACTCGAGGGCTTTCGCGACTCGCTTCAAAGGACAAAGAAAACGTGACCGTTGAAAAAAGCTAATAAAATTCATCGAGTCCACATCGTCATCCACCTTGGAAAAAGGCGCGAAAGCCTTTATCAATGATACCAAAAACCTTATGTTTTATTCCGTTTACGTTTCTTTCAAATAAAAAAAAAATATTCGACCGAAGATTACGCGAGATGAAATGTGTACTCGATGTAAAATTCCCAACGGTATTTCTCGGACACTTTGTGTAATTCCTTTTATATTCGTAGACAATTTACCCTTTGGCAGTGGTTCGTTTGATGTTCAAAAGGAGGCGAGTTCAATTGGAATTTTTTAAATTCATATATTCTTCGATTTAATCACCTACGAGACATGTGCGCTACTTACAATTGCGGTTTCGTCATCATCGAAAATACCCGAGTAAATTGTCTTTAACATTTATTACATTACGAACCCTCGTTCGCTTGAATTCTTCAGACTCCGTTCTCTAGACTTGGTAAATCGAACGAGAAACAGCCAAAAAATAGAACAAGGGAAATTACGCTCACCACCGTGAAAACAACCCTGAATCGTGTTAAAGAGGAAAATATAATAATATCGAATTCCCCTCCCCCTTCCTCGATGTATGTATCCAAGTATACAAACCACACACAAACACATCCAACGTTAAACCTTCGAATGAAAGTAAATTGAGTAAAAGTCGCGTATGAATGCCCGTCACAAGCTTACAAAAAGAATACCCTATGTTCAGTTTTAAAATATCACTGCGAAAATGTCAAAACGAATTTGCCGCCTTTTTCATACGAAATAAGTAAAAGTGTCTACATCATCATCAATCATTTGCGTCGCGGCAGCGGTAACTACACATCTCAGTCGAGACATAAACTCGACTCCCGAATAATACGGAAAAACCGCAATTCTTCGTTTTGCCGTTTCTTTCCTTTGCCTTGGTAGGAAACGCCGAAATATGGACGACTTGGTTCGTTGATCCGTTTTATTTGACGTGTTCGCTTGGCTATGGCGGTAATCGCGCGGAATTATACGGTTTAGGTTATTTTTTCCATTAATAATTGGCGACATGCAATGCAGTCGTGAGGGAAATACGCGTATATGATTTAATTTCGTAGATTTTTCCCGATTTTATTTGAAGGGTATATAAATGGAGAACGAACGGCGTGATTAACGAAGAGATGTAGTGTCGAGGATGGGTAGAATTTGTAGAGATTTTAGGGAAGGGGGAAGGGAGTAGCAGATTTTACAAATTTTTCAGCTCCACAAGAAGACATTTTTCATTGAGATTTATGGAAAGTAGTGAAAATTCAGATTTGTCTAGAAAAATGACTAAATTAGGAAAAATTATTCAGAAAAATCCTTCACAATAAATCACACCGCTTCTAGTTGAATTTTCAATTTTTGATGAATTTTAAAAATTTTTTAAATTAAATTGTTTAGGAAAAACAAAATGTTAAGATAAAATAGACAATGGTGTACGTATTTTATAAAAATGTAAATAATTTACACCTCTTTCCGAATTTTATTAATGCAAAAAAAATAATTCCTTAATTAAATTTGAAAATTTTTAGAAGCAAATCGAGTTCGATTAATGATTGTTAAAATTTTTTCCAGGGGAAAAATCAAAAAAATGAAAAAAAATTATTTATGCAATTGATGTAGAAGCCCGATCGACTATTGAAATTTTCTACCGCGTGATAGCGGCATTTTCATGTTCACGGGCTCTAAATAAACCTTGGTAAAAAAAATTAAATTATGTGAGAAAAATCGGTAATTTTCCAGAAAATAAAATTTCGTGTAATCGACGCGAAAGCCCGAACGACTTTTGAAATTTTCCACCGCAAAATGGCGGCATTTTCATGTTTACGAGCTCTAATTAAATCTTGGTAACAAAATCCAATCATGTCAGAAAAATCGGTAATTTTTTCCAAAAAATAATCACTCGTGCGATCGACGCGAAAGCCCGAACGACTATTGAAATTTCCCACTACTAGTCGACGAGCTCTACTATGAAAATAAAAATTTATGTTTATTGAGCTATTGAATTGATGACGTCATTGTTCACAATGGATTTCTAGTGTATGGAATGGAAGCGGAGGAGGAGGGATGGAACCTAAATAAACTTATGAGAGATAGTTTCTCCAAGATTTTCATTTAAATTGATGACGTCATCGCTCGCTCAACGAAGGTTTCCTAGATTAAGTAGGAATATAATAGAGAAATTAATAATCAAAAATTCCTAAAAAATTTATCCAAATAAAATTATAAACATATTAATTAATCATTTTATTATTTTGACAATTTTTCAATTTTTTATAAAAATTTGAACTTTTTTTGAAATTTCTTTTTTCAAGAAACATACCCATGCTTCAATTTATTGATCAAGAATTTAAAAATTGCTGAAATTTGTGATATTTTTCAATTTTCTTTAATAAATACAATCGAGTGAAGAAAAAATCGAATCAATAACAATGCTTCAAGACGGAAGAGGAAGGGGTGCATTTGTTCAATATCCAAAGCATTTCTATTCGACGACATAAAGTAAGAAAAATAAACGTAAAAAACCGCTCTATTTCTGCTCCTTCATTTGTATACGTTTAAATATTTCATCGCGCTGTATACAATAGCCCCACGACGAGGTTATTGTTTTCGAAGATAATAATTGAAAAATACCCCTGCAAGTCGAAGGTTTTTTCCCGCTTTTCACGGGCTTCCTTTTAATTTTTTGTTTCGCAATTAAGACTCGCCGATGGAGTCATTTTTTCTTCCTTTTTTACTTTTCCCATTCAAGTTTTTTTCCCTATTAGGCAATTATACTTGGCAGGTACTTGGGCCGTGTAATGATATAGCTTCAACAGCACGTGAAAAATTTGCTATAATAATACGTCGACCGCGTCGACTTCCGATGCCTTTTTTTATTTTGTTTCCCCAACTAATTACGATTTTTTTGTGCAATTAAAACAACAGAGAGGACAATACTAAATGATTCGGCGGTATTGTAAACGAGCTAGGGAGAAATGGCCAAAATTGACGAAATAAAATGTACTACGATTTATTCAAAGTGATGTTAAATGTTAATGAAAAGCGTAGTTTTTAAATACAAATTACGCCACTTGAAAGTATACGTCGGTTGTGGTATTTCGAATATTTCTTAACGTCTCCCTTTGCTTTTCTTTATTTTGTTTTCTTATAGGTATTTTAAACGGAGAGTTTTATTCAAAGACCATTGAAGGTCTTGACGATGGAGCTTATGAATAATGCAGGTGAACGAGGCTCGAGTTAAAGGTTTAATTTATCGTCTGTTCGAGAGAGCTAATTTTACGTATGAATTTTTTAAAAAGTCGAGCTTTTTTGCTTGTCGAAGGTTTTGTGTGCTCGAGAAAGGGTTAAGGGATTCGGTGAATGGTTTGTAAGGGAAAAAAGAGATGAATGAGTTGTGTAAGAGCATAAATGCTTATGCAATATTACGAAATATTGTTGGAATTTTTCTGTAAATAATTATCGGAAAATTTCAATAGTTGATTTGATATTTTTCAACTGAAATAAGTCGATGAAATAAGAGGGGGGTTCGTTTGATCACAACGAAAATAATAACCCGAGTTGAATATTTATAAATCAACTAATAAAAATATCTAAATTAAGTAAAGAAATGATAAATTGAAATTCCTATCGACCAAATTATAAACGAGCAATTTTACAAATCAGGAATCAACTTGAGGAATTATGTCATTAAGATATACGTTTCCCAAACCAATTTTCGATTAATAAGTCACTAGTCAGTAATTTGGTTAATTATTTCATGCAATTTGTCACCCTCATTTCATTCCATGAATTTCTGGTCAAGTTCACCACTGCCTTACCACTAGTCCACTACGTACACATTACACATTTCAAGAACAATAAGTAATAACCAGCAAGCCAGCAACTACGGCGTACATTTGGTTGAGGAAATCCCCAGATTTTCATCCAAGAGATTAACAGCCGACTGAATACCGGCGCCATGTCGACAAGTTGGCAGTCGAAGTTTAGTAAGTAATTACAAGAGAAACATCCATCATTACGGTGTAATGAACTAGGTATATACTGTATCTAATGAACTAGTATGTTGAATTTAAAACTTACCAAAAACAATCATCAAAATTATTCCTACGACGATAATGAACACAGACATCAGAACGAACATCGAAAATCGGACACGAATGAACAGAAACAGACGCACGAATATAATCAAACTGATCAAAATATTTCACGAAATACATAGAGTAAACGTCCAACATTAGATCAATTATTCTTCTTTGCTTGGTCGAGATTCGTAGATTTTGTCATGAAAATTCATGAAAACAAGAAACTATTAAATTTTATGAGATAACGTACCTGGATTTTTAACAAATTCGACTTTAGTTTAGTAGCGCTTCTAGTGGCAAAATAAATAACAATGAATTCATTATCAGAAATATCAAGGTTTTTTCTGTTTTTTTCGTATTTTTTGTGCTGTTTTTTGTTCTAGTGCATCATTCCAAAAAAAATATACATTTATTTCAAATTCAAATAATGTAAATACTGCCGATTTTGAAATTTTTTTTAAAAGCTGAAAAAGCTCGTAAGCTTGGTACTTTTAACTTTGTTAGATGTAAAATATGTAAAAAATCAACTATATTTAACATATTTAACCACCAATGTAGAATCAACATTATATACCTGTCAAATTTCCCCGCAGCGAAACACATCATGGTCAAAGAACAACACAGATTCTCCGAAGATGCAAAAAAAGTGTAAGTTGCATGAAAATACTCAAATAAATGAATCCTTCTCGTAAAATTAACACACATTTGTTGCTCCAGGTCGCTTATAACTTTCGGTATAAATAGTCATCATGATATCGAAAGACAAGCGTTTATGAATGTAGTCTCGAAAGAGCTCTACTCCCAAGACCCTTTGAGAACACCAGTTCAAAATGGAGTTTTGGATCGTCGAATGGTTAGTACAAGAGTACATACAAAGGGTCGTAAATACGAATACTCTTACATTATTTTCTTATAGGGTATTAATCAAAAAGATACCTCTTGTGCGACTTGTGATAAAGGACTGAACGACTGTATAGGCCACTTTGGCTACATAGATTTACAATTTCCCGTCTTCCATGTTGGGTATTTTCGATCAGTGATCGATGTACTTCAAATAATATGCAAAGTAAGTGTTATTCGGTGAGGAAATAAATTAAGATAATAAGTTCGATTTTTATTTCAGAATCATTTTTGTGCTCGTGTCATGTTACCACAATCGGAGATGGATAAATATCATAGCAAGGTTAGGAATCCGAATTTATCATATCTTACACGTAAAGCTCTCCGTAAACAAATACACGAGAAAGCTAAGAAAAACACGACTTGTCCGCATTGCGGTGATTTAAATGGTATAGTGAAGAAATCCGGATTGTTGAAAATATGCCACGAAAAGTATCGTAATAGAAAAGCGGATCCTGTGATAGATACAAAATTAGGTAAATATTTCTCCATTTTGGCGTATCTCTTGTTCACCTGGTTCAATTAAAGGTGTTATTTTATAGCCGAATTGGACTTCGCTATTGAAAGAAATAAAGATATCGAACCGTATCGTAAGGATTTAATTATAAAGAATTTGAATCCGCAAGATGTACTCGCCTTATTGAAAGCAATCCCTCCGCAAGATGTGCCTTTGCTCTTGATGAAACCGAATGCGTCTACACCTCAGGATCTCATTTTAACCAGGATAGCTGTACCTCCTATTTGTATTCGACCTTCTGTGATATCCGAAGTGAAAGCTGGAACGTAAGTTTGTTCTTTTCCTCTTTTTTTTTGTTCTGTGTAAAAAATAAATGACGGATTATTTCATAGCAATGAGGATGATCTGACTATGAGGCTCTCTGAGATTATTTTTATCAATGATTACATAGCTAAAAATCGTCAAATGGGAGCCAAAGTACAGATGATCGCTGAAGCTTGGGATGTCCTGCAGCTTCATTGTGCTCTTTATATCAACAGCGAGATGTCCGGTATTCCTATGAATTTACAAGTACGTTGTATTATTTATTTACAAATTATCGAATGAATAAAAACATAATTCTTTCACAGGCTAAAAAACCATCTCGTGGTCTAGTTCAAAGGTTAAAAGGTAAAAGTGGACGTTTTCGTGGTAATTTATCGGGTAAAAGAGTCGATTTCACATCACGAACTGTCATATCGCCGGATCCAAATTTGAGAATAGATGAAGTAAGGACATGGACAATTCGATATGATTATTTATAATTTTTTTTTCAATTATTTACGTATTAATTTGACGTTTAGGTTGGCGTACCGATCCACGTCGCTAAAATATTAACATACCCAGAACGAGTATTTTCCGGTAACAAAGAACGTTTGAAAAAATTAGTCCAAAATGGTCCAGATGTTCATCCGGGAGCTAATTTCGTCGAACAAAAAGGAGAAAGTTTCAAGAAATTTTTACGATACGGAAATCGAAATAAAATAGCCAGGGAATTGAAGGTAATTCCTTCGAAATGGAATTCATAAAACGTCGGATTTCATTTCAATTTATTCCGCAGGATGGAGATATCGTCGAGAGACATCTTTGCGACGATGATATCGTTTTATTCAACAGACAACCTAGTTTGCATAAGTTGAGCATAATGTGCCACCGCGTTAAAGTCCTGGAACATCGTACTTTCAGGTGATTAGAAATTGGTTTCGTGAATTCGGGTAATTTTACGAAATTCTCGAAACAGATTCAACGAATGCGTTTGCGCTCCTTATAACGCGGATTTCGACGGTGACGAGATGAATTTACATTTACCGCAAACGGAAGAAGCTCGTGCCGAAGCCCTTGTCTTGATGGGAGTCACTTCGAATTTAGTCACACCTCGAAACGGTGAACTTATCATAGCTGCTACTCAAGATTTCCTCACCGGAGCGTACCTGTTAACGTTACGTGATACGTTTTTAAATAGAGCCGAAGTATGCAGATTAGCTGGTTGGCTTATAGCCGGTCCTGATATGGATTTGGATATCGATATACCACCTCCGACCATTCTCAAGGTATTTCTCTGTAAAAGATCGTCGGTCAAATTCAAATATTAACGTATTTTTTCCTCAGCCCACACAATTATGGACTGGTAAACAAGTCTTCAGTATGATATTAAAACCAAATCGTAAATGTAAAATCAAAGCTAACCTCAGAACCAAAGGAAGATCATATACCTCAGGAGAAGACATGTGCTATAAAGACTCGTGTAAATTTCCCATAGATTTTGTTACCTTTAAATTACCTGTTTCAAATAACTTAAATTTTTACAGTCGTCGTGATCCGTAACTCAGAACTATTACTCGGATCGATGGATAAAGCTACCCTTGGATCAGGCGGCAAAAACAACATATTTTACGTATTGCTCAAAGACTGGGGTAAAGATACCGCAGCCACGGCCATGTGGAGGCTCTCCAGATTGGCCTCGTATTACCTAATGAATCGCGGATTTTCAATCGGTATCGGCGACGTAACCCCTGGACAGAGTTTAATCAACACTAAACAACGTTTGTTAAATGATGGGTACGTATAACCTCTGAAATTAAAAAATCGTCACAATTACCCGAGATTTTTTCCCCTAGGTATAATAAATGCGACGAATATATCAGGCAAATGGAAATGGGTAAGTTACAATGCCAACCTGGATGCTCGCCCGAAGAAACTCTCGAAGCTGTTATCCTCAAAGAACTCTCTGTCATCAGAGATCACGCCGGAAAAGCTTGCTTGAACGAGTTACACCCTACGAATAGCCCTTTGATCATGGCTCTCAGCGGTTCTAAAGGTTTGTTGATTATTCACCATTCTTGTTCGAGATTATAGAAAGAGTGGAAGTGCTGATATTGCGTTTTTTGTGTAGGTTCGGTGATTAATATTTCTCAGATGACCGCCTGCGTAGGGCAGCAAGCCATTAGTGGTAAACGTGTACCGAATGGATTCCTCAATCGATCGTTACCGCATTTCAAGCACCACTGTGAGTATTAAATTTGAAATTATTCAATTTTTTTCCGATCTGAATTTCAAGAATTTCATAGGAAATATTTTCGAGTATAAATAAATTTGAAATTTGTAAAAATACGATTTTGAGCGTATTTTTTAATTATTTCTTCGCGATTTTCGTTGATTCTTTCCGTATCGAAAATTAAAATTATGATAATTTATTAAAAATTTCGACATATCGACTATCGAAAATAACGATCTATCGATGATCAATATCGATTTATTGCTCATCGAAAGTTTCGATGCAATCGGTGGTTATTGATACCGCCGATATGTCGATTATCGTAAAAAATATTAATATATCGATTACCAACAATGTCGATGTTCCAATTACCAGAAACATTGATTTATCGATAATTGACAATATCGATGTATCGATCATCGTCGAAAAAGTTGATATTTTGATAATTGAAAAAATCAATATTTTGATTATCGACAATTACGATATTTCGATTATCGAAAATATCAATATTTCGATTATTGAAAATATCGATATTTCGATTATCGAAAAAATCTATATTTTGATTATTGAAAAAATCGATATTTTGATTACTAAAAAAGTCGATACTTTGATTATCGAAAATATCGATACTTTGATAATCGAAAATTACGTCATTTCGATTATCGAAAAAGTCGATAATTCAATTATCCAAAATATCTACAAACGGATCATAGCGATTATCGATTGCCGAAATTACTCTCAAAACGATAATTAAAATTGTCGAACAAAACGAGCAATATATTCACGAGATCATCTCCTCAGCGAAATTTCCGGCGGCCAAGGGCTTCGTGCAGAACAGCTTCTACACCGGATTAACCCCGACGGAGTTCTTCTTTCATACAATGGGCGGTCGAGAAGGTCTGGTCGATACGGCGGTGAAAACTGCCGAAACTGGTTACATGCAACGTCGTCTAGTAAAGGTACATAACCTTGGAAAATCCCCGATTTTCTTCTAATTAAATTGATCGAACGAATTTCCCAATTTTAAGGCATTAGAAGACTTATGCGTCAACTATGACATGACCGTTCGTAACTCGAACGGCGACGTTGTGCAGTTCTGCTACGGCGGCGACGGACTAGATCCTACTTACATGGAAGGTAACGGATACCCGGTGGAGTTTCGTCGTATTTACGACAACGTCCGAGCAAATTATTCGTGTCGCGATGAAGCGCCCTTGAAATCTGAGCAAATCCTCGAAATATCGGAGGCATCGTTCGAGAAGGATTTTAAAAACTGCACCGAGGTTTTCAAGAACGACATGAGAAGTTTCCTCATCGATGTATCGAAGGTTATCGAAAAGGTGCAGAAGAGTAGTTCTGATGAGGTGGAAATGGAACCGTATCGAGTTACGGAGATGCAAGTTCGTAAATTTATCGAAATCTGTTTAAACAAGTACATGGAATCTGTTGTCGAGCCTGGTGGGTAGATGTGGTGGAAGGGGTATTTTTTAGGGGTAGTTTTGTAATCCGATCATGTGTAGGTACCGCGGTAGGAGCGTTGGCTGCGCAGAGTATCGGAGAGCCGGGTACTCAAATGACGTTGAAGACTTTTCACTTCGCCGGAGTCGCTTCGATGAATATTACTCAAGGTGTTCCGAGGTAATTATGCGATATGTTGAAGGTAATACCGGATTTTACGAGGGTGATGTGTTTTAGGATCAAGGAGATCATCAACGGCGGTAAAAATATCAGTACTCCTATTATCACCGCTTATTTGGAGAATGATACAGATGAAGATTTCGCCAGAAAAGTAAAAGGGAGGATTGAAAAGACTACTTTGTCCGAAGTCAGTATGACATAAGTCTGTGTTTATTACACGAAATTGATAATAAATAAAATTACGTATTTCCCTGGTGCTTCGCAGGTCTGCCAATACATGGAAGAAGTATATACAGAGAATGATTGCATATTGGTGGTAAAACTGGATATAGATAGGATTAAATTATTACAACTGGAAGTAGATGTTGATACCATTGTTCATAAGTAAGTTGATAATCGAAAAATAAACTACTAGGTCATTTTAATTAATTAACGACGTTTTACAGAATATGTTGCTCGAGAACTGGCATTAAAATAGATCAAATCTCCGTCGAAGGATCTGATTTATTTTTGATCTCGTCAAGTGGCCATTCCAACAACGTAAATATCGAACTCCAAGGTTACAGAGATGCTCTACATAAAGTCGTCATCCAAGTAAGATCCCAAGATTACCATTTCTTCGCGAATTCAACCCTATAACCGGATTTCCCTCGTTTTCAGGGCGTCATAGGAGTAAATCGAGCGGTAATCCATGAAGAGAACATCAAAGGAGTAACTCATTATAAACTTCTAGTGGAAGGAGATAATCTAAGAGATGTAATAGCCACTCCTGGAATAAAAGGGAATTTGTGCACGTCTAATAATACCTACCAAGTATTTACCACATTGGGTATCGAGGCGGCTAGGTAAGTTAGAGCCGAATTTCCCAATTGATATGATGTTTTATCGAATTTATCTCTAACAGAGCGACTATTATGTCGGAAATTAAAATGGTTATGGAGAATCACGGCATGGTTGTGGATCATAGACACGTAATGCTCGTGGCCGATTTGATGACAAGTCGAGGTGAACCATTGGGAATCACCAGACATGGATTGGCCAAAATGAAGGAATCCGTTTTAAATTTAGCTTCGGTATGGTGCAAATTGTATCGAGTTGTGTATATACGAGTACATTGGGATTTTTTTCAGTTCGAGAAAACAGCCGATCATTTATTCGACGCTGCGTATTATGGTCAAACGGATAAAATCAACGGTGTATCGGAATCTATTATTATGGGCATTCCGATGTCCATCGGAACGGGGTTGTTTAAATTGCTCCAAAAAGGTATGGTATTTTGTATCAGGGATTATAACGTGTTTTTTAATGATTCAATTGTTTACAGTTAATAAGCCGAGGGTTATTAAGCAACGTGAATTGCTCTTTGATCGGCCGGAGTTCCATGAGATGAATGATGCCTCGTAAATGTGCACGAAACGTCGCCGTCGCGTCTCTGAGTATTCGATTTATCGACGTATTTATTTTTTACTGCAACGAAATTGTGATATTAAAATGATTATTTATTAACGTTGAATTATATAAGTGAAATGATTTGTAATTTTTTCGCAAATATTATTAATGACTTGATAAATTCATCGAAAATGGCTGTCCGATTCTTCGGCGTTTGTATTATTCGTACTTGAATTGTTCCAACGTGATCCATGGCGTAGATGATCGAACGAAATGTCTCATATCACTACGTCGAGGTCACCGATCAGGAATATGAGCTGAAAAACACATCATTCCCCAGCAATTTTCGAAATCAGATTCCGACCGGACGGACCGTACGCGCTAGAGCAAAACGGATGGCGGAAATCGATTCCGCGGGGCCGATAACCTCTAATTCGACCCCTCATACGCCTTCGTAGCCCTTCTGTAGCCCAAGATAAATTCATTTCCTAAGCAGTTAATTCGACAGCAGCCATCTTCGTTCGGATTGTTCAAAATCGAAAATTTCGAAAAAAATTTCAAATTTGGGGGTCGTGAATGGTATCAATCTCTTCAGCTCGTTCCCACGATTGCAAATGTGGTCGAATTTTTCCAAAATATTCACGCAATCAAGAGTAATTAACGCTAATTGTTGAAGTTACTGATAACAGCTTTTTAACAATAGAAATCAGTGTGACCCTCATATCAGTGAAAATGACGACACTTCGGAATTTTATTCCGCAGCTGCTGGAGGTAATCGAAGTGAATGAAGGGTGGTTCGGGGGGTTTTCGAGGACGCTGAAACGAATAGCATAGTTAGTTTTTCGTTTCCATCATTATTTACCGAAATA
>QBDW01000773.1:0-22051 GCA_003261595.1 Maconellicoccus hirsutus
TTTTGGGGGGGGGGGGGGCAAAACTTTGAAGAAGTATGGGTAAACATTTTTTTGGATAATTTTTTTTCAGAGATGTTGAAATTGTTGCATATACTGAATAAAATCACCTCCCAAAACAAAATGTGTCGTTCAGGTGTCATATTTTGAAATCCAACTCAATAAGATGCAAGAATGCAAATGAGCTCAGGTGTTGTTCTCCAGTTATTTCTGAGCTAAATTATGACGTTGAATTTTGTTCAAAATGAATTACCCAACTCAACATAACTGAAATCCATAACTTCCTTTGAGTTATACCATTCACCTCTCCCTCTCAGTCCTCCCTTATCACCATATGGTGTAGTCAAAAAAAGCTTTGGGGTAGGAATTATTCGAATCAAAGGTATTCGTATTTGCAGGCGCGGATCCAGGAGGGATTTGGGGATATATCCCCCCCCAACTCCCCAAAAAAAGTGAAAAATAAGGAAATAAAGAAAAAAATACACCAATTGTAAAACAAAATATTCTGTGTACGCAAACAAAAAAATAATTTTCTCTCAGTTCATGTTACATGGGGTTTCTTTCGCGTTAGCAGTGTATTGTTAGAAATTCATTCGTGAAAAAAATATATCTCCATCCATAATTCCATATCCCCCCCCAAAATTCAATTCTAGATCCACTACTGGTATTTGATTAGTGGTATATTTACGATTTTCAGTGGACAATCAAAAATCATATGACTTGGGAGGTATGCCGCCTCAAAAACGAGGGGTTTGACACCTCCTCCCCCCGAAATCCATTTTTCTCCTATATCTTTTGAAATACCGATCTTACGGTGAAAATAGTTTTGTATTATCTTAATCTATATCTATATAAAATTACCTATCAAATGAGCTATTGAAAAATGTTGTACATTCAAGGGGGTGGAGCCAGAGTATCGGCAATTTTGGGGACTCTAAGGAAAATTGAGTTTTTTATATATGTTACGGTGAATGTTGACAATCCAGTGAATGTCGTCATTCACTAGGGAATGACGACAATTCCTGGGTGAATTCGTGAATGTTGGAAAAGGAAACACATTAACTAGTTGATGACGACAATTACTAGGGAATGACGTCTTTCACGAAGTCGATTTAGGAAATGTTGGTTTTCAATGAAACATTGTAGTTACGAGTATGTGTAGCTTATCTAGATACGAGTATACCAACTTATTATTCCTTACATAATGGACGCATCAATTGAATCTATGTCATTATCTTATCACAATGAAGTGGTAACAGTATTTCAATAAATTTTACGTGTATTGTCAAAACGAGCTGAAGAGGTTGCGGAGAATCTACTTGATTTTTACACCACTTTCGGAGCTCCAGCTATTTTACATTCTGATAATGGCAGAGAATTTGTAAATCAGGTGATTGAAAATCTGCACGATATGTGGGATGGAATAAAATTGGTACGGGGAAAACCGAGAAGTCATATTTACGCTTAAATAGAATTAACTGATTTTTAATACTAAAATACATTTTTAAAAATGAACAAGACCAACATTCACTAAAA
This sequence comes from Maconellicoccus hirsutus, assembly GCA_003261595.1. Lineage (NCBI taxonomy): Eukaryota > Metazoa > Arthropoda > Insecta > Hemiptera > Pseudococcidae > Maconellicoccus > Maconellicoccus hirsutus. Next base: position 1,534 of record QBDW01000773.1, read on the forward strand.
CGTATCCGTCAATGTGAGATTGACTAGGAATTGACGTCATTCACTGGTGCATTTAGGAATTGTCGTCATTCACTAGGGAATGACGACATTCACTAAATGTCAACATTTACTGTAACATATATATGTATCTCCTAAAGTATAGAATATAGAATGAAATTGAAGTCTGTGCTTCGAAATCAAAAACGACGTCGATATCTTTTTCGGTAGTAGGGGCGTCGAAATTCAGGCCCAGGTCCCGAAACCAGAGCCCCAAACAAAAAACCGTTCTGGGCCCAACCCCTGCGAATTAAATGAAAAAAGGTACCAATGAAAGATTGCCAGATGATACGCATAAAAGTAGCTTATTTTCTTCTTTCGTTGACGACACTATAGTATTCTTCTGGAACTATTTGTCGCAACCAGAATTTGTATGCAAATTTCTTCAATGTCCAACGTGTTTGTAAAAAGTAAAAAATTCTAAATACTAGTAGGTTCAACGAAGTATCTAGGTAACCAGTAACCATCTACACCTAGGTAACCTGCTGTGTGCTTACTTTTTGCAAAAAACATGCGAGATATTTCGGTTTAAAGTAAATAATTAACGATGTCTGACGAAGGAAGGTGGTAAATTTTTCGACAGTAAGTACTACAGCCTAAGGTGTTAAGGTACATATTATGTTTCGGTTAATGGGCGTTTTTGCGTTTTCAAGGTATACCACTGCCAAGTGTCGATGTATCGATGATATCGCCTATTTGAATCGTTAGAAGGGATGGTGAAGTTACTTAGATTACTAGATTAGATTATCGTAACATCAACAATGTCGCGTCTGGTAAGATAACGTGGTTTTATCTTTGTTCCTTCACACAATCGTATCGCGTACGAGGTACGAGAATATCAAAACGGTGTTGTGCTTAAATGTGTATCGATATTGATGTGATACGCGACACGATGATACGCGAATTGAAATGATATTCGATTTTCAAAAACGTGAAAAAAATGTTTTTCCTTGTGATAATCGCGATCATCTCGGAAAATTGTTCAGATACCGCGGAATCGTATTGTAATTTTGCGCGAGTTCCTAGGTGATTTCAGTAACAGAAAATAAATAAACCTACTTGTACGTTGTAAGCAGTAAGCAGGAAGCAGTAAGGAATAAGGATAGGAAAAAAGTACTACATATAATTTTTATCTCGTAGCGAGCAAATGGTACCAAAAGTACGTATTATGTTTATAATCGCAATAACACGTAGACGTAGCGCGGTACTTTGTATATTTTTAAATGTTTTTATATTTTTACAATTCACAAAAAAAAAAGATTTTATGAAATCGATAGACGCGTCGATGCGATCAAAAGGTGAAAGAGGTTTTACGTTTATGAAATAAATTATTGTTGTCGATTCGAACAATACCGTTCATTTGGTTGGTTTATCGTATCTACTTGGAAATTATCACGTACAAGTGATATAATTTTTTTCCCTTAGTCCCCCTTATCATTGGTAGTCTCCCGGTTAACGGAATCACGGAGGTACTCAACGTGGTACCTTATCTCGTCTTGTAACTCATTTTCATCATGCAAAGGTTGTTACACGGTTGCGCGTTTGAAAATCGTTTACTTTCTCAAAAAATGCTTGCAAATTGCGTTCGTTTCGCAGCGTTGTCCTCGTGTTCGTACTTTTCTACTCGTAAATTTGTATTCCATCTGTAAATTGCCGATTTTCCGTTCGAAATTGCGTCAAATTACGAAAAAGTGTTTGGAGATTAGATGAAAATTTTGTAATACCTACGATTATTACGTTAAATTTAGCGGTAAGTGTAGCGTCTTATCGATCTTGTATGCCATTAAGATGCGGCAAATCGTTCGCGAAAGTTTTTATTGAATTTGCGGTTACGTTGAATGAAAATTTTCTTATACGAAGTGTACGTAATACTAACGCGTGTAGTGCGTATGAAGCTGAGGGGAGAGGTGATTTGAAATTTAAAATGAAAAAAGAAACGAACGAGCGAATGAAAGAAGCCAATTATTAATCGCCGTAAAAGTATCACTAATGAACTATTCGTTTTTACGTAATTTCGCAATAGAACGAGCTGATAAGGCGTGTATCGTTTTGATAAGCATTTGAAATTCAGAAGAAATCGTGAATTTTCGAATCATACGAATCAATTTAATTCCAGACGACCGAAAGTTCGCATCGTGTATTATCGAAGGAAATGTGCGGCACGTGTTAAAGACATGGCTAAAGTGAAACTTTCCAAGCGTCAATTATTAACTTTAGTAATCGTCGCGTGCGTGAATTTTTTCTGTTCGACGTGCGTTTCGTTACAAGCTCCTTTTTATCCAGCAGAGGTGAGCTACGTTATTTTTGCTTCGTTTTGACTATTTTTTCACTCGTAATCGACAGTCGACTGGTGCAGTGGCGGATTTAGGAATTTTCCGCCCTGAGGCTATCAAATATTCGCCGCCCCCTGCCGGGTAACTGAATATCCCCCCAGGAAAATTAATTACTTTTTTGGTTCCATTGTGAAAATGATAGCAATGGCTCAAGCAATGTTGAATTGGACATCATTTTTTTTGTAAAAAACAAAATTCATTCTTATTAATCCACTTTCAAGTTGAAAACCTGCAATTTTTCAAGTTAAGAATGAATGGATGATTTTTCATCAAGGAAAATGATGTTTAATTTAACATTGTTTAAGTCATTGCTGTAATTTTTGCGATGAAACCGAAGAAAAAGTAATTCATTTTTAGGGGAGGGTGAAGAGGGCTCACGAACCATCAGTCTCCCGATACATTTTTAGTAGATATCTACGTATTTTTAATATCTAGATATTCGGAAACTCAGTAATTGATGATTTATTAAATTTAAAAAAATGGCAAAAAATTTCAAAGGCCTCTGACACGCCTCTAATCGTTCTCACTGTACGACGTTAAAAAAAAATGAAAAATTTGGCGCCTGAGGCAGCGACCTCGAAAGCAATAGGGAAATCCGCCACTGGGCTGGTGACCGACGCGATGACGATATTCGAGTACTTGGGAGTTGTCTTTTCTCCTTTATTTTCCATTTCATATTTCAGGCTGAAAAAAAAGGAGCAACCGCCACCGAATATGGGCTGGTTTTCGGATGCTACGAGTTGGCGGGATTTCTGAGTAGTCCGATGTTTGGTAAAATTGTAAATAATCTCTTATTGAGTATTTAAAAAAATTTCACGAGAGCTTGTTTTAGAACGCGATTATGGAAACAGTTTGACGCAATGTGGCGAACGTGCTCATTCGTTGGTTTGTCGTTTGCCATATTTCTTATTTTTGGTTTTTTCCACGTGTAAAAAAATTGCCAAGAGGTTGGCAGATTTGAGAAATTGGCGAAAAACGAGCTTATTTAAAACATAATTTCGATAGTTTGTCTCAATGTTGTTCCGATGGCATTGAAATGCGATAAATGCGAAAGGTGGATATAGTATCCCGCTGCGAGTTGGAATAAAATTTTCTTTCGGTTGGTCTCAGCACACAAAAAGTACGAAAAATTGTTCTTCGATCGCGTTCTTCTGGTCTCGGTGGAAGATGGGCAGTTAAAGAGGTTCGGTTTTTGAGACGAGAGTAAAATTAACGTATTTTTTTGCTACGACAGGTCGATAGAGTTGGAGCAAAATTATTACTAAGTCTTGGACTAACGCTTAGCTCCGTATCCACTATATTATTCGGGTTAGTATGTTGGCAACCATGAGTCTGGTTCCACGATGTATATAATATGTAGATACATAATTCATAATTTTCATTACTTGGAAGCTGAGTCGTTTGATAAACAGGTTTTTAGATTTTGTATGGGATCGTACTCTATTTATAGCGTTGTCATTTGCGCTGAGGATATGCGAATCGTTAGGGGCGACCGCGGCCATCGTGTCCGGGTTCTCATTAATCGGTAGCATGTTTCCAGATAGCGTTGCTACAATTTTTGTGAGTATAAGTTAGCTTTTGCGAAAAGTAAAAATATACGATACGCGAGTGTAGTAGCACCTACAACCTGCGTATCAAGGGTCGTTCGAATGCTGATAAATTACTCGATTCTGTAATCGCCAGCTCGACCGCTCCGCGCCATTGGCAAAAGTTGACCGTTAATAAGCGTACGCGCTATTACATCATCAAATTAATAAATTTTGACGCTAGACAATAAATTCGTTAATTGAATGTATATTCGACCGATACCCGATAACGATTGTTTTTCAAAATATCGAAGTCTGGTGATAAAGGGTTACCGACGTTATCTTTTCTTTGCAGGCGACGTTGGAAACATTTTACGGATTCGGGTATATCGTTGGGCCATCTTTGGGAGGACTTTTATTCAACGTGAGTACATCTACCGGGGGCTTCCCGCGTTACCGCGATTAGCTTCATCGTAATTTTTTTCCCCTTCGTTATGCCTCGTCTAGATCGGAGGATTTACGCTGCCTTTCACATTCATGGGACTTATGACCGTTTCGGTGGCGATATCGTTGCTGATATTTGTTCCTAACGTTACTGAGGGCTGTAAAAGTATAAAGAAAGAAGGTACCTATATCTTTACGACTTCATTCGGCGAAATCCGTTCAACTTTTAGACATCTGTTACTTTTTCTTTCGGTGTTAGGAGCGTTGTTGTGCGCGTTCAAAGATTCGTCCATAGCTATCGACACAATCAGCGTAGTGGCGTTTGCGATCAGTTCGGGATTTTATAATGCAACTTTGGAGCCTCATATCAGAGTGGTAAGATACACTCGTTAAAGAATGTAAGTTCGAGTGCGAGTTAATCGAATATTAAAAGCGATATTCTTTCATGCCCGCAGTTTCATATTTCTCCGGTACTTACCGGTTTCATGTTCGTTATAAGTGGAGGAACTTACGCCATTGTATCGCCGATATTCGGTAGAATTGTGGATAAATGGTTGAGACCGAAAAGTATGCTAATCGTCGGTTGCTTATTGAATGTAGTGAGCTTTTCGTTAATAGGACCGTTGCCATTTTTACCCATTCCATCGTAAGTACCCAGCTACTCACCTCTGTGTCTATATCTGCCCGTGCCAGTAGTAGTTGGTCTCTAGCTAGATAGCTACCTACGTATTTCGTTGGCTGATATGTAGATGTACCTAATTATCGTTTACGTTTGCCAGCACGTTGGGTATTTGTATTTTGGCCCTGTTCATTCACGGATTTGCCTTAGCTGCCGGAAATGTAGCTACATTCATAGATTCTATTAGATCTGCTCTGTAAGTATCAACATGCGGTTACATATCCGCGATAATGCAAAGGTATTAAGTAAAAGCTGTTCGCTTTAGCGCGGCCGGATTTCCTGAGAATATTTCCACGTACGGATTAATGTCCGGTATTTGGACTTCGGCATACGCTTTAGGAGCCTTTATAGGACCATCTGTGGCCGGATTTCTATACGACCTTGTAGGATTTCGTTACGCCACCATATTTGTTGTCGTTATTCACGCATCGCTGGTAAGTCACGTGTATGCATTTGTGTACCTCTACTTATCCCTAACACCAATTCTCTAGCATCGATACTTACTTGACACCTATTACCTACATAAGTTGAGCTTGTGTGTGTGCACTACACATTCGATCGATTTCGCTATAGAGTAAATTATTCCCCTTCTCGTCGTTTCGTCGTTATCTCAAGGTATAATGAGAATTTGCCTTAATTAACGAATAAAAACTGAAAATTTTCAGGCGGTTGTATTAGTCGTATATAAAATAAGACGAGGAGATATAAAAGACTGTGATTCTAAGGCTACGTTGATCCTCGATAAAGGGAGTATCGCGCAGGACAGCGACAGCGACAGCGGTACCGGTAGCGATGATATCGATACCTATAGATCCACCATGTGTTTAATTACCCCATCGAATGCCAGATTTGAAACGCATGTAGCCGAAGTGATCACCACCGTTGGTGGTAACTATAACGATTATACCTACGGAAGTGTTTAAATTTTCATTTGTTCCTTGTTTGTATAATTTTGTAATTGTGTTGAATATTTTGTTAATACATTTTATTTATTTTTTATTTCGTTATTATTTTTCTCGACCGATGAAATTTTGTTACATTTTATTCACGCCGTTTGGTCGTATAATATGATGTCATGTGAATTGTGTACCGTTCCGTTCGAAGGCGTTGGTTCGAGTCTGCGCCGCTTAGTACCACATTTACTTGATCCAGTGTGTCAATAGTCGAAAAATCGATTATTTTGAATAAAGCCGAAACTCATGCAGTTTTGTTGAAGAAGGTTCAAACCGATTAATTTCGCAAGTAACATCATTTCCCCCCTCCTCACAGTTGCTACAGAAAGAACAAAAATGTAAATGTGCAAAATCGTCGTAGTTCAGTTGCGCGATACATATTACGCAATTTATTGTTTTAAAAAAACGTGTTCATCAAATTTGATTACCAAGTGAAGTGTTTCGGCGTATTTTTAACCCTCGTTCACGAGATATAGTTGATTTCAAGTTTAGACAAACGCAATTATAAGAAAATCGCGTTCAAAGTCAGTGCTGTGATTTTACGTTTTGAAAAATTTCAATTTAACTTATCCTAAAAATTTTCAAAAATTCCAGCAAAACTGCACCGTAGTAAATTATTTGACAGTACGTAGTTTGCTGCTGCGGTGGTACATTTTGCTTCAAAACGCCATTTTTGAAGAAAAATCGATTTTTGTTTTCACAAAAAATCCCAAAATTATCAAAATTGATGAAAATTTTTGTTTTTTCAAGCCAATTCTTCAACTCTTTATCCCCTACACTGAGTAGGGGAAGAGATCTAGTTCAAGGTGGATTTCAGATTTGAATTCAATGTCTTCCAAAACCCCACTATGGCAATTTTTGTTTTGAAATACTGATTTTTTCGTTCTTCCTCTCCTGCACTGGAGAGAGGGAGGGATTTTGCTCAAAATGGACATCAGATTTGAATTCTACGCGTTCCAACCACCCTCTCCCCAACCAATACCAATTTTTGTTTTGAAATGTCGATTTTTTTCATTCTTCTTTTCCTCTACCGGGAAGGGGGAGGGTGTTAGCTCAAAATTGATTTCAAATTTGATTTCTACGCGTTCCAAAACCCCTCCATGACAATTTTTGTTTTGAAATGTTGATTATTTTCATTCTTCCTCTCCTGCAACGGGGAGAGGGAGGGATTTAGCTCAAAATGAACATCAGATTTGATTTATACGCGTTCCAACCACCCCCTCCCCCTCCTAATACCAATTTTTGTTTTGAAATATCGATTTTCTTTCACTCTTCTTCCCCTCTACCAGGGAGAGGAAGGGTGTTAGCTCAAAATGAATACCACATTTGAATTCTACCCGCTCCAAAACTCCCTTGTGTGAAGTTCGAACTTGCTTCAAGTAGAAGTCGTGGCAGCGCTCCGTCTATTCGAAACATAGGCAACTATATTCGCGTTTTACATTGGACTCTTCTATACGATAAAAAGGCAGAGAGAGATTTGCGCGTGTACGCTTGAATGAGCCGTTTTTATCGGCTCGTGTGCGAAATTCGAAATACAAAATCATCTACCAGATCGATTTCTTATCAGTAATTATACGTAACTTATCAGTTGTCATGTTCTAGTTGGAACTGGATGTTCCTCGTTTGTGTAGTGAGCCTAATGCACACTCAGTGGTATTACCAAAGTACGTTAGATATCTTATTTAGTATGTGTAAATGTGCTGGGGTGTGTACGTGTGCATGATTATATATGCACGTGCTATGTAGTATGTAGAGCTATGTACCACCTGCTAGCACTTTGAATGCATCTTCTGTTCTTAGATATGAAGTTAATTATATGAAAATACAAGAAATAAAAATATCCATTGAGAGCTACTATCTATCGGGAAAATTTATGCACACCCTTCTATCTTGGTGGAAAAAATCCCAAATTAGGTATAAGGAGCATTTTTAAATAAAAAATTCCCTACTCTGATTTACGATATTTCTATGCATCGTTGTTCAATATTCATTGCCTTAAAAGCCTCAAGAGAGAGGGATTAATTGTATTTCGTTTCTTGGCTTCTTCTTGACGTGAACGGCATAATACTCGTGATTTGCTTTCTATTGACGTTATCTTTGTCAACGTTATCAGCATTGATAACAAGGAGCAATTCTTGCGAGCACGCTCGTAAAAAACGTGCTCAAAATGTATACATATATCTATTATACTGATGTACTTGTATAATATGTAGATAGAGATACGTTCTATTTTATGTAATATTTTTCGAGTCAACGCGATAAATTAATTGGTTCAAGTCCAAAGGTGCGCTATTGTTCGTCTAATCACTCGGTGCCCTGTTTAATTGCGATGTTTGGCCAACTTTGAAAATTGCTCTATCCGCGTAAATCGCCCACTCATGTGAAAAATTCCCATTGTATACTGGCATACTCCAAATGCCACGCCTTTGTATACAGCTTACTCGTGTTTTGTTCTTAATTTCCAATTAATTTGTCATAGTTTACATGATCAATGATGGGACGCTATCGAGAGATGTTCGTGATTTTTTTTTTTTTTTGCAGAGAATCTCCCAATTTTTAAGCATGTGGATGTGCGTATTCGAAACGAAAAAGAAATACGCGTGTTTCTCTACTCCAGTTTGAAGAGAGATTGATTTAACCATGTCGAACTTTTAACCTAACTGATAAGAGTACAAACACGTAACTACAATCTAAAAATGCTCGATTCGACAGTAGAAAAAACGAAAGTATCATTTTCAACTAATGTATTCGTATCGAATGAACTTCTCGAGCGCTTTTTTTCACATTTCTAAAATGTTATGATTGCGACGCGTTAAAATTTGGCTGTGAGAAAGTTTCGGTAAGTTTTCCGAATACATTTGGCGAATTCGTTTCGGGCGACGTGATTACTTGTTTTTGTTTGAATAGTCTGATGTGGTTGCAAGTAAAGCTTATCTGTCATGCCGTGCTGCCATCGCTTAGTAACCTGAGGTTTAACAAATTACTTGGAAGAAATTTCATCGAAATTCATCATGAGCGTTCCTAAATTTACTAGAAGACAAATATTAACATTAGCGGCCTTCGGAGCCGCTGATTTTTGTAATGCTATTTGCGTTTCTTTACAGGCGCCCTTCTTCCCGGATGAGGTAAGTTGTAAATATTCTCAAATTTTTTCTCAACATTTGAAGTACTAGCGATCTACGGTTTACCTAGGTACTAAGCAGTGTTTTTTTCCGGTTGTTCGTTGCGATTTGAGTGACTTTTTTTGTTTTTTTTGACGACAATTTCTAGGCAGAAAGAAAAGGGGCCACTGCCACCGAGTATGGATGCGTTTTTGGGGTGTTTGAGTTAGTGGTTTTTTTGGTTAGTCCATGGTATGGCCGACATGTAAGTGGCTTTTTCATTTATTTATAATTCGAGATGATCACGTAGGCTATGTAGCATAGTTAATTGTAAAGATGATGGAAACACGAGTTAGTATATTCGTCCTATTTCATATCGCAAGTGTAAGGGTAATAAAGTGATAAGTATTTTATTACTAATAATAAGATTTTAGAGGAACAATTCCACGATGTGGTAAGTGTTGAGTAACTTTGTACCATATCCATTTATAAAGGATTTTTTGGCCATTGTGATTGTTTTAGTTAAAGAATGTCGGTCCAAAACGAATGTTTTTCAGTGGAATTCTCACATCAGGTGTATGTTCTATATTTTTCGGGTAAGTAATTAAGTACCTCTTCGATCTTTGAGCAAAAAAGTTATTCAGGTATTATGCTTTTCTTTCATTTGCAGTTTATTGGATTTCGTCAATCATCATTATTGGTTTATTGGTTTGGCATTTCTGATTCGTATTATAGAAGCAATGGGTAATGCGGCTTTTTTAACCGCCAGCTTTGCAATAATAGCCAACGAATTCCCAAACAACATCGCCACTACCTTCGTAAGATTCTGATTTTTACTTCGCGCATTTATGTGGACTTGCCTAACAAATTCGATTATTACTTTCAGGCCTCGTTGGAAACCTTTTTTGGTTTGGGTTTGATAGCTGGACCGTCGCTAGGTGGTGTTCTGTACGAAGTAAGTGCTATACGAACGTGTAATACCAAATGGATTTTTTTTCGCAAATTGAAATTTTGTACTTTTTCAGTTGGGAGGTTATACGACACCTTTTGTCGCTTTGGGTGGCTTGCTGTTCGTTACCGCATTATGGACCAAGATGACATTACCAAGCAATGAAGAAATTCAAGCTAATTCTAAAACAACCGGTAGGCATCTTGGAAGGAGTTTCTCTTTTTTTGAGCAACGTTTATTTTTATCTAATCAGAAATTCACGCCGTTAAGAGATTTGGAAGGCACAGGTGCCTTGTAAATATCGTAAATATTCTACGCGCTATCGCAATCGCAGTAGGTAGTAGGTGCTTTTACATATAAACATCGGGTTACCATTGAATAAAGTTTATCTCGCGTAAATGGTGTCGGATCGGCGTCTTGAAAATGATAAACATTTATGGCGTTATAATTTAAAATTATTGCTTTAAACAGCCCAATCAAAATCTCAATAATTATTTAATATCTACAACTACAAAGGTATTACGTACATGTACACACTACATGCTACGTAGTATGTACGAATTATTAATTACCTTTTGCGCGTAAAATACGAGTTTTGAATTAATTTTTCTTTTTTCGTTTCGAAACGTGTATCCAACTTACATTTCTTTACTTATAATCCAGTCAATCTAGCGTTAGACCTTGCAAAATGAGATGATAAGCTGAAATTTGGTATATACCTGGTATTTGATATCCTTTACAACATATTACACTCCAGAACAAATTCCACGTTCGCAAGTTCCCTTTTTTGTGGATTTCAACCCCCCAAAATCAATTTTTTGCTTATATCTTCACGAAAACTGGTTTTATAAAAAAAATAGTTCAATTCAAAATTGAAACCCGCTAAATTCTCTACAAAATGCATATATTAAGAGTTAATGTAACTGGCTTAGATTCCGAGATATGTGCGATTGAAGAAGGAGCTTTTTTTGTGGATTTTTGGTAAAATTCGCATAAATTTAGATTTTTGCTACTTGAATTTTAGTTCTAACAAACTTCAACGAAAAAACAGTTTTTGCCATATTTAAAGCAAAAAACTAAATTTATGCGAATTTTACCAAAAACCCACAAAAAAAGCTCCTTCTTCAATCGCACATATCTTGGAATCTAAGCCAGTTACATTAACTCTTAATATATGCATTTTGTAGGGACTTTAGTGAGTTTCAATTTTGAACTGAACTATTTTTTTGATAAAACCAGTTTTTGTGGAAATATAAACAAAAAACTGTTTCAGCTTATCACCTCGTTTTGCAAGCTGGAGACGATTTTCGGGCTAAGTTGACTGGACTATTAAGACCTACCATCTAATGCGTCGATAGGGTTATTATCTAGAATAAAAATAACCTAAGTTGGTACAAGTGTACGAGTTTATGTTTTTTTCCATTATCGGGATCAGGAGTTATGAATGAAAAAGTTGAAGATGAAACGAATAAGTAATTACCGTACTCGTTCTCGTTAGAAGGTTAATAAGTATGTTATGAAAAAATGATAAGATTATGATCGTAACGTATAAATAGAAACGTCATATGAATTATCTCACTGCATGGCAATATTTTTAAACACGTGTGCCCGGTGCAGGTAAACTATTACAAATACTCCACGTGGATGGTATTCCGATTTGTGCAGCAACAATTCTTAGCACTTCGACTACCATTAGTTTCTTTCAAGCTACATTGGAGCCGCACATTAGACAGGTAGGCCTACTTGGTCTAATAGTCCAGGCAAAATAAGACATACAAAATGGCGGTTGGCCGCTGCAAAGTACCCATTTTATTAACACTAATCGATTTCGCATCGCAGTATCATCTAACTCCAGTCGTAGTGGGATTGGTGTTTGTAGTAACCGGAGCCACGTATGGTGCCTCGGCGCCGGGATGGGGTTGGTTATGCGATAAATACCTGAAACCGAAGACTGTCGCTGTCATGGGAGGACTAGTCATAATCGCTGGCGTTAGCTTAGTAGGACCTGCGCCATTTTTACCATTCCATGGGTAAGAGTTTTCTCGTAGGTATTTTCTAATTCTCAACGATGTACCATCGCCTATAATCCTCCCTCCGTTTTTATTCGTTTTCTTTTCGATAGATCGCTAACGTTCGTGATATTAGGTTTGTTTTTGCACGGTTTAGGAATTGGCGCTCGTTTAGTTTCGTCATTCACTGACGCTTTGCAGACGGCCATGTGAGTGTATTTTCTGCGAAAAGCTACGAGTACGTTGAGCGATCGTTAATTCGAGTAATTTCGCAGAGCTTCCGGTTTACCTAATGATTTGGAAACCTATGGTATGGTATCGGGATTGTGGACTTCGTCGTTTGCTTTGGGCGCTTTCATCGGGCCCACCGTATCCGGCGTGTTGTACGATAAATACGGCTTCGCGGACGCCTCCTTATTCGTAATTTTACTAGTCTTCGTAATGGTAAAATACCTGCTATCTTTTTAAATAGATATGTAATGTACCTATTTATACGCATCTTTCGTAATTGAGGAACAAATTAGGATGTGCTATAACGAGATCACGAAATATAACTATCGTATATTTTTTTATCGTACACGATAACATTAATTACATTTCCGTCGCTCACTAATTAGTAATAGCTTGAAAGAAATGAGCGAAAGTTCTACGTAGAACTGATTTTTTTTTCAATCTTCGTATCTATTTTTCGTCTTGGTTACGTGCATTTAAGATTTTACCATTTCTATGTCCTTTTCAATACTTGATTTCGTTTTTCTTTTTTTCTTTTTTTTTACAGGTGATATTTGAACTTTTATATTTAAGTAATTTGGCGAGAAAACGACTTCTCTCTAGTTCCTCCAGTATTGAGGCGTTTCTTTCCGATAGATTAGGTAAAAGTAATCAAAATCTTAGCATATCAAAAGATGGTACAACGTTCATAGATAAACTATCAAATCCTTATCAAAGCAACGTTGGAATTGGTAGCTCGAGAGTGTTAAACTTACTCTATAGTTCTGATACCGATTTGACTGAAGAAAAAACTCCATTGTTAGTTGAAAGCAGAGCGTAGCTCATTTTTTAACGCGCATTCTTTTAGGTGGATATACATACATATTATTATGTATTTTTATTCGAGTCTAAAAATATATATCAATTGTTGCGACGAAAGAATTTCTACGATTTATTCGAGTATTTCATTTTTCTTCTCATTATTTTTTGCTATTTACGTATTAAATTGTTTTACAGTTATTTTAAGCCTTTTCTTCCTCCGTTTCGAAATTAAACTTTTTTTCTATCAAGTGATTTTTTTTTCGTATTGCTCTTCTAGTGGATTTTTTCAACTTATGTGACTAATCAAAGGTGCAGTGAGCGAAAATTTTTGAAAAGCAATTTTTCAAGCAGATATTGGAGCGTATGACAAATCCTCCGAGTTTTCAGCCCTCTCTTGGGGTTGGGCTTAGCCCAGGACCAGGTCCGGAAACTCGAAAAGCCCAGGTAAATTGACGCCTGGCCCGGAGCCCCTACACCCAAAAATGTAATTTCAACCCGAAATCTGGTTTTCAGAAGTGGGCTCCAAAACCCCATTATTATTTTTCAGGCCCTGGGCTTTTCAGACCTTGCGATTTTTTAAAACTCGCATATCATCAATTTTGTTTTTGTACAGTTTACCCATTTAAACCAATATCGTCATCAACATTATGACTTTTTTCCTATCTTCAAAATTGAAAGTGCTATAAAATTTCAAAAATTACGAAATTTATTTTTTTTAAATCATTCTTTATTTAACATACTTAATTTTCAATATTCATCAGCAAAAAAAAAATTAAAAAAACTCAAATCATTACTTATATGTAGTAACTAATTAAGATCACAAATATTTTGAGGTCTTTTTGGAGTTTTCATTTTTTCGGATATCGCATTATTGGTATGATATTAAAAATTAAAGCTCTAAATAACCCTGAAAAGCCCCGACAATTTTTCACAAAACCCGAAACCCCGGCCCTGAGATTTGATTATTGCGGACCCTGCTCCGAAGCCCGTGGCCCAATTCTTGAAATTCAGCCCCAGGCCCTGAAACCAGAGCCCTAAACAAAAATCCGTTCTGGATCCTCTCTATAAAATCCATCAATCAAAAATTAAAAATTTATCTCTTCCGTTTTTTTAGTAAATGCTTGAAATTATTTTAACCTGAAGTCCTCCGCTTGATGTCAATGCCGATTTTAAAAGGGAGATTTGAATGATAATCCCCCTTCCCGAGCAGTTTTTTTATTTCATATTTTCCTCGACTAACTCTTTAATTTTTACATACTATTCGCTAATTAGCTGTTGGTTACTATTTGAAAAATTATTATGGGTTTGGGTTCATTGGTTGTTAATTAATGATTCCAAAGTTTTGATTTGCTTATTGGCTAAATGACTACTAAGCTGGTCTATGAATAATGAAATTATGCCACCTAACACTCTAACAAAAATGAACATCGTTCATTGGCATACATAAAAATTCTATTCGCTGATTAGCTTTGAGCTGAAAGTTGAGAAAGTTGGGGAATGGGATGAAAAAAACGGTTGCAATAGAGTTTTCAAAGCCCTGAAAATTAATTAAAGAATTCTTTTTTCTACCATGCGTCTGGTAAATACTTTGAACCTACGTGGTATATGTACACATACACATGTTGTATATATGTAGTTGCTTGCTAATTAGAAAAATAACTAAATGAAACCTGCAGCAGACGCGTACTCGTAATCTCGTAGGTAAAGGTACGTTGTATTTAGTAATTGTTTATTACAAAACAAGTGGTCTTTTTGTCAAACCGTTTCTAATAAATTGCTTAATTTCTCATGGAAAATCCCATTTACGTATCCGAAACAATTCGAGGAAATTTTTAGAGGGGTAAAATTGGTAAATCGTTCGGCGGCGCCTCTTACAACCAATACGTATAATAATTGCGTGTTATAGGTCAATAAAATGTTTCTTACTGGTCACTGACTTCCAATCAACGTACCTATCTGGTTTCCAGGCACAGAATCACTTTCACCAGAGCGTAGAAATGAAGATCGTTCGAAGTGCAAGCGTAGTGCGAGTACTGAGTTTCTGATCGGTAAATGCGACCATCAGAGGCTTCCGAAAAAATTTTTTAGTTTTTTTTTTCTCAATCCTTTAACGCCGAACGTAATAAATGGAATTAATTTATTGTTTATTTTTATATTTTGGTTTTTACCTATTCGCCGTCGAAGCTGCCGCTAACGATGCTATGATAAAAAAACACAGTGAGATTCCTCTACTCAAAGAAGCACGTATGTTGTAACTTTTTTATTTGTTAAATTTTAAGTTCTTTTATGTATATTTTTTTACAATTATTCATTAATGAGATCGTTGTTCCGCACGCTTTCCAGTAATCAAGTACGCATATTATTATCTCGGCGAGTTGGCCAAAAATATTGAAAAAAAAGACTAGCGAATTGTTTTAATTTTATCTACGTTTTAGAAGAAATCTGCTAATTTTTCAAGGTTTTTCAAATTTGTGAAAATGTCCAATTAAACGAATTATTTCACGTGGTATCTACTAATGAGATATAATTTCCCAGTGGAATTAATTCATTATAAAAATATAGCTATTTTTTACCTTGTACTCGTACTTGAATATTGCTTTTAAAAAATCTGATAATCTAGGAATGATCTTTTGACAAAAATGAAAAAACAGGCGTGGTTATTTTGGCAATGATTAGGAATTTAAAAATCAACGAAATGTCGTAATTACTTACGTCGACTTCAAGATGATTTAAATTTGGCTATTGCGTATGTCACATTTATGTAGTGTGCAATATGCATATGTAAGTGTCAAGGACAACTAAAATTTATATTTTTTGGTATTTTTGAATTACCTCGAATTTGTCGATTATTTGGGAAAATTCGCTTGAAGTAATGGGTCTAAGTAGAGGGTTGAAGATACGTCGTATGTATAGTTATAATTTCAACGTATTTATTACGAAAGATATTAAAAGCTTATGCGAGGCGCCTAGGTGCATATACAAAATGTCTGAGGTAGCGCAATAAAAACAATATATTTTTTAATTATACCGATGAATACCTATCGACGAGTATAAAAAACCACGCGACTTGTTACGAAATGTTTCAACTCACTGGTTGAAACGTGTTTTTGAATCTTTAATAGACTCGAAGACAACGGAACGTGTACCTGTACGTGTACGGTTATAATACTAGTACACATGTACACCCGTTGATTATTAATTATCTGGAATAATCGACGTTTTGTAAACTGTTTATTTAATACGTATCGGTTGTACTCATAGTCATATACTTAGAGTGTACATCACGTGACAACGAGTACACATAGATTTTTGTGTCATGGACGTATTAGATGAGCAAAAGGCTACACAATGGGAATACGTGGACCCTCAGCTAGGGCTAGGTGTAGGTAGATACTAGGTACTGTAAATTGCCTAGGTAGTAGATACATTACACACACAGGCATACGATGCTGTATGGAAGATGGTAGCGGATACGAGCCTAGGAAACGTATCGTTATTGTTTATAAGAAAGCATTACGTAAGTGAAGCTAGCTGGCTATTAAGATTTTGGCGAATTATAACGATTTTGAAAACTAGCCATTCTGTACGAAAGCCTTCGAGCTGTGGAGATACACGATAAAAGAAACCGCCGCTCCAGGATCGACAGAACCGTTAAAATTGGAAGTATCTATTTTCTATTACATAATTTCGACAAAATTAAATTACAAGACGATTTATAGTTCAGTTGGAGATGGTAATTATTCAATTGCAACTTTCTCTCGTCTTCCGTACAATAAAATATTATCCAGCGAGAAACGCGTTTTACGTATTTCCCCTTTCAGCAATCAGCAGCCCGGCCTCGTCCTTCGTCAATTAAACGATACTCTTTATGTAATTTAAAATTTACCTATTCTGCTACCTATTACGTAATCTTTCGATCGATTCGATTGTTCTTTTCATTGTTTTTTTTGTTTTTCGTATTTTTAGCCGTTTGGTTAAAACCATGCAGGAGAAAGGATCCCAAGTTGAACGAATGCATTCGCGATACTTTCCAGAACATGTTTCCGTGGCTAGCCAAAGGTAGACGCACGATTCCAATGAACTGAGATTAAAATTAGTAGAAATTTTAGAGGTACTTACCGGCGTATTTTACTTTCGCGCTATAGGAATTCCCGAAATCGGTACGCAACCTATGGAACCGTTACGCATTGAGAAGGTGGCTATCGCCAAAGGACAAGGCGGTGTTACTCTGCAAGGATCGTTTAATAATTTAATAGTACATGGTCCCAGTAACACTACTGCCTTGTATACGAGGTAAGTTTGTTTGGCATTTTATACTATCGCTGCCTACGCTTGTGTGGAAGATTTTATTTCGACGTTTTAATCACCTTTATCCCATAGAATGGATATTAAACGCGGTAAATTGGACATTGGCTTGTTCATTCCTTTGATCAAAGTTGAAGCGAAGTACGACTTGAAAGGAAATATTTTATTATTACCTCTAGTCGGCGTCGGCGATGCGAAATTATATCTGAGTAAGTTCCATCTTAAGCACAAGGTTACCTAGCTGATTCAGCACTATCTATAAAAAGTCGTTATTCTCTTCGTTATCGTTTTACAGAGAATGTCACTACTCACGTTCAAACCAGGGTACATTTTCCAAAAATAAAAGACGAAGAAGTAATGGTGGCGTCCAGTATGAAAGTAGAATTTAGTTTGGCTCTGATGAGAGTACAGCTTTCCAATTTATTCAACGGCAATCAAGTATTAGGTAAATTCGTTGCTCGATTACAACTCACAACGAAGCAGGGAGGTGGTTTAGTAGATGGCACCGGGTAAACAGGCATTTCACCTACTACCTACCTCCTTCTTCGTTAATATTAATACGAATATGCGCCCAACAACTAACGAATTTCGTGTGCTTTGTAGGACGTACCGTGAATACATTCCTTAATGAAAATTCAGTCGAAGTTGTGAACGAATTGAAAGAAAACATCGGCGAGAGTTTATCGGGAGTTTTTAAAAAAATCATGAACGACGCCTTTAGTCATATTCCCACGAAATTGTGGCTGATTGAAGATTAAAACGATTCCTTTAAGCTTGTTCTCAATTATCGAGTTTGAATTAGTTTTTACCTTCGATTTTTTCCCACAAATGTTTTCCTGTGATTTGTGCAAACGTTGGAGCAACTTTGATTCCTTTTTTTAAAAGCGTTCTCGTTATCGGATCGCAAAATACGATTCGTGCTTTTGAATTCACACGTATTACGTAGACGTACCTCGATATCTACCTGAAATCCATCTACATTTCCACGAAATCGTCGTATACGTAAACTGTCTGTATGCAAACATGAAAACCAATCAGATTAACCTGGTTTAAAGCAAAAAAATTAACTAAATAAATAATTATAACGAATCGCGCTGAATTACGAAATCGACGAACGCATTTTAAACACTCGTAGTCGTAATGGTATTTCTTATAATTATGTATTTGTTTGCGTTATATCAAAATTATGTCAAGATGGAATGATTTTATAATTTTACGTATTCTAAGTTAAACGACTACCTATAATTTTCAGGAATCGCTAGAACTGCTACCCAAAAGTAGGTACCCATCTACCGTACGACTGAATAAACCAGTTTTACGTTGTATCGTCGTTAAAAATCAATTAGTCTTCGCGTTCAGTATTATGATATCTATATTATCCACAAACGACTTACGAATATGTCTTTAGATTTACCTAGTAAAGATGATGCCTAGGAAATTCTCACGCAGATGTTCTGGTGCCATATATCGACATCCTGAATTTTATGAAGTTGAACCAATAAACGTATACTTTCTTTCTTTTTTCATTTTTTTTTACTCTTTATATACAATACGTATAAAAAATTAAAAAATTACGTAATAAGTTAATTTATTTTAACATTTTTATGGTTATTTTCATAAATAAACGTGATGTAATTTTACATAAATGTTTGTTTTTGACTGGTTCATTGGTAAAATTTACATAAATGTTTTTGTAGTGACACAATAATGTCGAATCAGTTTTTTTTTTTACGATGGTAGTAATACTTTCAACGGAATTTGCTTGAAAATTGATCTGAAAAGTTCTCTTATAACATCGCCGATACATTTTTCCACAATCGGTTTCATATTTTCCATGATATCTTTCCAGTGAGTCATTACGAATTCTTCGGCTGTACTTCTGACTAAAAAATTATACGTATAATCGAATAAAAAATGAAAAACGTATTAAGCTAGTCGTATTAATGAACTTGATAGGCATTTATTTGCCTATCAACGACCACCAGAGATGAATTATTCGAGAAGTTGAGAAGAAAGGCTGTAGGCAGATAAGCATAAGCGATCTGCCTCAAGGTTTAGATTTTGATGATACATCGAGAAACGTTCATGATCAAAATTTCAGCTCCTCCCCCCATTTTCGAGAAACAATTTTTCTTTCAGAAAATAAGATGGGAATTTTTTTCTTAAATTACAGTGAACGGATTCAATTGAAATTTTTCTACATAATAGACCCTTATAAGGGTCTTCCATGAAAAAATCAACAACCCTCCACTTCAATTTTTTCCCCTACAAACGGCCGTTTTCGACTTTATTTATTTTTTTTAAGTACCTATCTCAACGGGTACAATTTTCAAAACTCATTTTTTCGATGTATTTTCAGCCCCTAAATGTCGTATATTTTTTTCAAAATTTTGCCTGCCCGAGGTCGTGGTCAAAAATTACAAAAACCGCGCGCGAACGTTGGCCGAAACTTCCCACTACGCGGTAGCGCCTCGTTCACCGTTGCGCGCGGCACCGCGTTTGGCTTGTAGTAACATGCCTAACGCAGCAACGCGCGTAACCGTAAACGAGGCGCTACTGCACAGTGAGAAGTACCGATTAACGTACGCGCGCTTAAGCTTATGATTCAAATAATTTTTTTTTGCGAAATCTACCGATTTTTGGGTTATGGATCATATAACATTTTTGTTTTGATATAATTTCAAGATTAATCTGCGATTTTTTCGTCGTCGAAAAGGTCGATTTTTGTTCGTTGTTTTTTGCCTTTCTCCGCATTTTGCAAAAATCGACTTTTTGGACAGCGAAAAAATCGCAAATTAATGTTGAAATTATTTCAAACAAATAGGCAGGTCGCTTATACTTATCTGCCTTTAGCCTTTCCTTCCCGAAACGCGTGTCAAAAATGAAGCTACGCCCGCGCTCCCGTATTACAAAATTTACATACTTACCATTGGAAGAGGGGTCGAGGGAATTTTTAAAATTGGCGGTTGTTTGGGAAAAATCCAAGCTTATTTCGGCACTAAGTACGTGAAAGTATGGATCACCATTGCTATGATTCGCGCTCATTTTTATATAAATTGCACCTCCTACATTTGCTGTTTGTAAGAAAAACGACAGAAAGACGTTTTAAATATCGCACTCGCGTGATATTTGAGCCTGTACCCGACTGCAA
>QBDW01000775.1:0-48439 GCA_003261595.1 Maconellicoccus hirsutus
AAACGCTTTATTTACCTATTCCTTTAATTTATAAACAAACTACGATACGTCGAAACAAACAATAAAAGGCCATGGGAGGGCAATTGCCCCCTTTGCCCCCCCTGGCTACGCCACTGATTAAGTATGTATTTATATTAGTATATAAAAATGCCATACAGTGTCGTTGTGGCACCGGAGTGAAAATTTGTCTATGGACTCTTGATGATGTAATATCATCTCAAACATTTTTAGCCCAAAAACTTTGTGGCACCAAAAAGCGGTGCCTGAAAGAATTTTGGTGCCTTAAGGTCGTTTATGTACATATATATTTTAGTGCCATAATTACCGCAAGTAAATCTATAAATACACATAACATATTGTAATAGAGACCAAGTCGTGTTTCTTAGCTGATGAATAAAAAATGGCGATGCTCGCAGTGCGTACTATTTTACAAAAACTATCACACTTGATTAAATGTTACACAAAAAAAAGTACTACCTTTATCGCGGAAATTTCGTAGATATAAACACAAGACGATGCAATGCTGCATCATGGTATGTTGAATATTGACAAACACGTTCTTTATGGCACACGTTCCGATGACCACGTGCTTACGTTAAGTCACATTCACATTTATATTTTCAGTTATTACGAATGAAATCTAAACGACGACGTAGTCATTGAATGGCAATCGGATGTAATGGTTTAATCGGTCATTCTATGCGCTTTGACAATAAAGCACTCTTCACGCCTGAAAAAAAATGTTCCACCGGTATGAATAATTAAATCTTTTACGGGGCGGCCCCGCATATTCGATAATAGTGACCACCGAAGTAAACGATTTTCTATCACGGAGACCCGTATTAACCAATCATTCCGTTTTAAATTGACAGCTTTAATTTCAGCGCAAACTCGTAATTTAAAATAATATATTAAACGTTTATATTAGCTCGAAGGTTACTGGTAACACGACTCGGACATTTTTTATATTCGAGGCATTTAAAAAAATACTGCGGCTCGAGATGGAGGCGCGCGATTGCGACGCATGCCGTATTCAAAATAATTAGTCTTCTATTGTTGAAAAATTTTCGATAATAACCAATGGCCGCCGAAAGAGGCATGATATCGAATCGTGACGAACTGACTGGAGCTGGCGGACGACAAGTTCGTTCGTTTGCGCATTGACATTGCACTCGCATTTTTGAACTTTTACAAATTAATTTGCGCGTTGCAGTCTCATAAACTGAATTTATTTCTTACCCGACAATAATCTTGTTTAATGAGCGTTATTTCGGTAATTTGTTTTACTTTGGTAAACTTTGGAGCCGACGTGAAAGAACAAAAATCGCATACATTTTAGGTGGCAACATTAATGTTCTTTTTTTATTAGATATCTGTCATTTTATTAGCATTTAATTTTATGACGTCCTAAAAATTAAAAGTGGTATGAATACCATGTGAAATTTTTTCGTTTCATATACCCTTGAAACACTCAAGTTCTAGCTCTGGATTTTCAAAGAAGGCGTTTTTCGACGAAGAAAAAAAATTAACAGTTGAAAAGAGCTTTTGAAAAACTGACCTAGGCCATGAGAGGAATGCGATTACTAGCACGATCTTTCACTTTCATGGTAATGAAAAATCAATAACGATGTAATTTGCGCAAATTCGCGCACCTCCTCAACGCTCTACTATGGCCGACGGAGTGGTTAAATGTAGTGAAATTTCTCATAACACTGTGAGGTCTTCCACTTTAGTTACGGAATAGGTAGTGATTATGTTTCATAGATCACGGATCTTAACAACTTGTTCTGTGTGTTGATGCAAATGACGCAATCTATCATAACCAATAATTGCTGTATGGCAAGACGTGACTTACAAATGTCTATAACAAACGATGTACCATCTTACGTACAATGCTTTCCTACTTTTCGTGAATCCACTTTCCTTTTATTAGTGTTTTTTTCGGACCCGGCGACGGCGGCGAGTTTCCAAGACGAGCACGTAATACAAGTAGTTGTCGAAAAAAAACCGAGTTATATGTAGTAGAGTAGCATATTGTATACTTTTATTGATAGCAGTTGTCGAGGAAATTCCAAATGTGTTGACCTGAATATGACGAGTATTAAATTTCATTAAATGCACAGAAATTATCAACGATAATTGTTTAAATTTTCATTAAAAAGACTAACAAGGGAACTGTTGCAGATGTCAATTACGGATCTCGATGAAGCTTGGATATTTGGAAAGAAGATATTGAAAAACCCTCAAAACCAAATTTTCAGCTGCTAAAGTTCATTTTTCGAATTTTGGCGAATTTTCAAAGTTTTCAAAAATATCCATATTTTGAAAAATTTGGCAGTCAATAATGATACAACAGTTGAAGAGATGAAAAAAAAATTCGCAGGGCGGAAATTTTTACCTCATTAACAGTAAATAAAATTGCCTAGTTGGGTCCAAAATTTCAAGTCTATAACCAAATTTCCCAAATTTTGACAAATTTTTGAATCACTAGAAAAGACTAAACAACATAATTGACGAAAAATATTCGTCCCAAATGTTAATTTCAGATCTCTTCGAAGCTATGGAACCTATGGAGGATCGATTTGGTGTCGTGAGAGTAAGAAATGATCAACTTTTTAGCTGCTAAAGTTCACTGATTTTTCCGATTTACAGTTCACTACAATATGTTATTAGTAAACTGTGGCTATTTTTGAAAATTTTGAAAATTCGCCAAGAATCGAAAAATGAACTTTAGCAGATGAAAATTTGGCTTTGGGGGGTTTTCGACGTTTACTATCCAAATGTCCAAGTTTTGTCAGAATCCGAAATTAACACCTGTGATGGATCCCTCGTAAGAAAAAAATCTTCAAATGTAAACAAAAATGTACAAAAGAAATATGTAAATAGAACCAAGCAGGCAAGCATTGCATGAAAATTTCATCTGCAATATATCACGTTAGATGACCTTGAAGTCGATCTTGAGATGTTATTATTTGTAAGTGAACAATTGAAGAAAGAAAGCCTATTAGATGAAAATGAATATACCTTTGGTAGAATAAGTATCTAACGCGTCACTGAAACATGTAACGTGCATAGCATAATAATCTATCAAACTGGTGCAAAGCGACACGCAAAACCACGTGCAAGTTGGTGTGAGATGTCGCATGAACCCTTTATATGACGTGACGATATGATGTGTGCGTAACACATTTAGTAGTAATAAAAGAAACAATATACCGCGTATCATCTATTGTTATTTATGAAATGATGAGGAATTAAGGAGTCATCTTGTACTATGTTGTCCATGTTTGTTACCAGAGGGTAAGCTCAGTACACAGTTACCCAGGATGTCCTAGGAGAATGTAATTAGTATTTTCACGAATTTATCAAGTCTGTCGTAGATTTGCGTCACTCAACGCTTTCTGGAACTGGGAGTCATAGTTCGAGTTGAAAAATGCGGAACTTCGAATCGCTGGTCTTAAGAATCCGCTTGTAGCACGCCTTAATCACACCCTTGGCATACTCATTGTGCTCTTAGGACATTCTAAGCACCTTTGTAGGTAGCTCCAGGTTCTATCCTGTGGCACTCTTGAATCGTACCACAAAATCTGTTGAAAATGCAAGGAAGTTTTCAATTTTGGATACAAGATGTTTTCATTTTTAAAAAATCAAAGAACATCGTACGCTGAATGGCTAACGAAGAGAAATCGTACAATCAATTTTACCCATTTATCGATACGTACGGGTGAACACCGGGTGTGACAGAAGAATTTCTCGTTGCGTTAGAGCTACCGGTAAAGGCCGTTGTATTGTATCAATTGGAATTCCAAGTATAAGATGAATTGAACGTTTTAACGAGCGTAGAGGCCAACGATAACAAGTAGGTACTTTATTAACTGGAATATAGTAAAAGAAGGACAGATTACACATGGTAAATATGATTATAAAATACATTTAAATTATTTCTTATTTGTTCATAAATACGATGAGAGATACGATGTATGCCTATATTGTAATGAACAGGCGGTAATTACGCGGCATGTTACTTTTCACGACTTATCGTACGGTTTCGCCCCTGAAATGGTATCTCAGGGCGCTCATGGTAGCGAACACGCCTTCGAGCATCGATCTAGATTTTTTGTCAAGTTCCTGCATAGCCATCGGAATAACGTTTACGGCGTCGTCTCGGGTATTAGTTAACCTCGTAACGTAAATTTTGTACATGCGAATTCGAGGCTCACACATTTAGCTAGTCAATTGCACACGTAGACGTAAGGTACACGCGCCGTCTGGTGACCATCTCATTAATAAGGTAAAGCGAGGTGCTTGAGACAAAATCATGTCGTATGAAGCCCGCGGTGTTTTTGCGGAAATTGTTATACTTTTTTTGTATTAAATATAATTTGTCGGACACGAATCTCTCAAACATTAAGCGCCAATTATGCGAAGCTTTATTGAAACACTGGTTCAAGTTGCCCAAAGCGGAACAAATATCGTACCTACGCTCTTTCCTACAGCCATGTACCTTGATAATGTTCTAGTTTATATTAACTATTTCATAATTTATAGGCATAAAGGTGTACGAAGTTTTAGGTCAAGGGGATAGACACATTAATTAATACACATACAACGTATAGTCCCACACCTTTACCAAAAAAGAAAAAAAAACTCCAAAAACAAAAGACCATAATCTATCGTCACATTATTCGTAATTTGACGCCAAATATACGTTATTATCGACTTAACCTCACATTACAACGTACTAAACGGTCGCACTAAATTATCAAGTCGTAATTTTTTTATAGTGATATGATACCAGTGTACGCTTCACCATAGGTGAGAGATAATTATCCAATATTTGCAGCTGATAATAAAATTAACAATATAAGTGGTAGCTATACGAAGGTTAGGCTAAGTAATGGCCAATGAAATGGTCAACCAAATAACTATTGGTATCGTTGAGAATATTTATCGATTAAATTGATAATGATAACGATGATAGGTAATATACCAGAACCTTACGATAATTTGATTTTACAAGAACTTCGTCGATTAAGCAAAAGATTCGCTGAAAGTTCGTATGAAAAATGGCTAATTATAAATTCCATTTAGCATAGATTGCAGACAACTTTGTAACCTTAGATGGACAAGCTGTTGAAGTGGTAGTTTCATGTCATTCGACCTTCGCTGTTTAATTAATATTGGTTCATTTCCCAAAGACATTGAATGAAAATTGAACCTGTTGATGACAGGTTTAAATGCTGTGAAGTTGCAGATCTTGCAGGTCAAAGGTTTCTGTTTCCGATTTTACATATATCTCAATGACGATTTTCTACCCTCGGTTTCTACACTTTAGTTCCGAGGTGCTGCCTCCACACATGCAGGCCCAACCAGAAGGGAAGAAAAAAGGGGATTTTTTCTCGGGCACGGATGTTTTTAGAGGCTCGCTTGCGTTTTAAGCCTTTGTAAAAAATAACGGGCCCTTTGGAAAAAGTGACAGGCCCTTAGAAAAAATGTCGGGCCCTTTCCCGGGAGGGGAGGTCCGGATAATTTTTTCTCTGCACGGCTCCGCACACATGTGACAAATGTCACACTTTTTTTTTATTTTTGAGGTAGTGATTTTATGGTGCCTCTTTGTTCATAATTATATTGATACAATTTAAATTTACGAGTGCCCAGCATCACTTTAAAACATATTGCTGTTGAGAATTGCATAATTTGCTTCTTATTGTTGTTAAATAAATGTCTAATATTTAAAAATATTTTATAAAATACTTTAAACTGAAATATTTCAAGTACCGCTGCTCGAATTAAAAAACTAATCGTCGTGAAGGTAAAGAAAATTTTATGTTCTATAATTTTGATAATAATCAATTTTCCTCTAAAATGTTTATTTTTCGAGATGAAATAAAAAAAATGTAACGCTATTCAAAAGCAAAATTTTGATTTGTTCCTTCAAATAAACAAGTAGACAGTGTGCTCGATAGGCAAGAAGGGAGGTTTTGCAATAGAGAACAAGTACGGGGAGGTTCACCACCGGGTCATGTCTACCGTTTAACTTATTGAAATGTTCTGGATTAAAATGATAACGGCTCTGAGCCTCAGTTTTATTCAATTTGCATTTATTTATTTATGAATGTATCCGTGCGAAGAAGTTCTTACTTCTGCCGCGTGTCTTCCATAGCGCAGCCAATTTTTTATTGATACCTACTTATTACTGAATTGGCAAAAAAATATACTAGTGACTGAAGCAATACCTGCAAAGTTCCGTTTTGAATACTTAGAAATTAAAGGCTTAATGGTTTGAAGTAATCTTTGTAACTATATTTATAGGAAATTACTAAAATAAGATCAATTGGTGGGGCAAATGACGACGCCTTCTTTGACGTTATCCATATACAAGTTCCTCATAAATATTGACCCTCTAACATGGAATGAAAGATTTAACAAATGCTTAGAGGGAACAATTAACGTAGGTACATTAATCTCGTAACACCTTGGTCACAAAGAAGTTTTCTTCTATGTCTCCTCGAAGGTCCATGATCATATACGAGCATGTTTTCCATTTATGTACTGTTACACCTGTAATGGTATTAAAACCTTATTTTGGACCCAAGTGTACCATTCCCCGAGGTATGATCGTAATACAAATACCAAAACTGACCGGTTCTTCGTCACGAGCAATTCAAAGGAAATATTGGAATTTCCCAATGATGGTTGGAATTTGGAGTTGAGGTGTACCGAGGGTATAAATTAAAGCGAAATTGTTCACAACGACAGCATTGATGATAATTAAAAATCACGCTGGATGATTTAATTATGGGACAACGTTAAACGGATTTCATGCCCGACAGCGACATAATGGTTGGTTCATCTATGAACGTATGACCGTTGTACGCTTCGACATATGCTAAAGACATTAATTAACCTGATAAACGTTCAGGGTTCCCTTTTGAAATATCACAACTGTCTTCATAACAGGCATATTTTCACATATAGAGCGAGTGTTCTAACACGTGCGAAGATATGATTCTTCCTTTTTAAGCGAGATACATTCGCTTATTATCGTCGATGTGCATCGACGCGTCGACTTGAGAAAAAAAGTCGATATGTGATTGACTGCTGCAGGGATTAGGTCAATGGATAAATTAGTAAACCAAAAACTAGATTGATTTGAGATTTTGAAAGTTTATTAAAGCTTGAGAAATTATTGAATTTTACACGATATCTTGGCGTCGCGTCGCGTCGTATACCATGAATGCTTGTACATATAAAAAGTACGGGGTAATTATTTCGATGCAATATTAAAAATACTACGTATGCAGGTCACGAAATAGATTATTTAATGGTCAATCTCCGCGAAGCATTCGTAACATTTCGATGTAATGATATCGAATATCATTTTGCGCCCTTTTTAAATGTCCCGCCTTCGGAAGAATCCGGTAGTGTATTGTACCGGGTCTTATTTCTAGTGATGTCTTAACTGATTGAATTATTTACCCGAGTTGACCCATTTAGTGGAATTAACTACAGAGAAATATAAAATTTAAAATATAACCTATAATTGACGTACATAATAGACGCTCGGATTACCCCATACATATGGCGCTTGTCAAAGTCAACAGAACCGCAAATGCGGTTTCATTTATCTAAGATAAATTGTCCATTGAGTATAATTATGACTCAACAATTGATCGATGTTAATCTGATTCGATATACATTTGAGAGAGCACCATACACATAGCCCAATCTGAGACCGAACTCGATGACTGTTCAACATTCGTACCAATTCAATCTGTCTACAAATGTTTTACGGCTTGAATTATTCTGTATAACGATTTTAAATCATAATACATACAAATGTCGCTTACGTAACTAATCATCGGTACTAAGTTGCCACTATAACATGCATCATACATTTGAGTGCATACGTTCTGTATAGCTTTAGCTACGTGATCTGTTTTAAATTGCATGCACATAAATGTGGGCGGACAAATTGCCGTTGATCTTAGATCCAAAGAGGAAATTGTACTAAAAAAGCACAGTGAATTTTCACGATCCGTCTTATAATGTTACAGAATTGATCTATAATTCTTTTTAAATGTGAGATAACAACATTAGATGTAATTTCAATACAGTTCAACATACTACCAAATTAAGGTACTAAGAGGATAAACCCATTTTAATTTTACCGCGGTTTTTGTCGACGGAAGATATTAACGTACGAAATAATCGCTTTAATAATTATAACTTCAAACGATACCTTAGATATATGCGTACCGCAGACAAGAGCATAGCTTAACCAAGATTTAGCAACGTCGTGCACACACTATCGACGTTCGCTGAGGATTTCACACTGTGATAACACCATAGGCTAAGTACTTGTTCGTGAATGTTTCAGTTTTCCAATATGAGATTCCCAACATGAGATAATAGAGGTTGATTCGGTGCGTTTCCTAGTGGCGTTATTGGTCCCCGAAGCAGTTTATTTTTACGTATACTCGTCGCGTATACTGTATTTTCATAGGTAAGGAATTGAAATTCCAAAATGGAGCATTTTTAAATGGAAAATTTCTTCGATAATTCGCGCTAGGCGCGAAGCATAGGCTAAGTTTTTTCTTTCATTTCGAGTACATAAGTTATGTAATATGTAAGTACACACTGCATATTTTTAGCTCTACTCTACTTTGAATTCGAGCAGGAGTATTTAGTAACTCATTGTGATAGTGACACACGACGATTCTCAATAAGCGGTTCATGTTGCGGTTCCACACGCTTCACTTTAACCAAAGAAGTATGAACTCTGAAGGGCAAACCGCACGCGTACATTCTTGCGGTAACGGCTTTATAATATGTAAGCGGTATTGCATAATGAAACCGTTTCTGGTGTTGATATCCAATTTTGATGAAACTGATTTTTGCATTGAGAACGCCAAAAAAACTAGAAATTAAATTTGTCAAAAAATATGGTTCAAGAAACCAAGTTTTTAGTTGCCCAATTTCATATGGACGCCTTCTGGAGCATTTCGAAATTTCTGGAGAAAAATGAAAATCATGCTGGAGGCTTCAGAACGGTTTGACAATGCGATTTTCAGATTTAGCGCGTCGAATTAGGGAAAAAATAGTTTGTCGTTGTGAAAAATTATTTTACCGGATTAAGTTTTTTTTTAATTACCTATTTTTAACAGAAATTTCGTAATTTTCAATTTTAAAAAATTCGCCAAAAATCGAAAAGTCAACTTGGGTAGCTGAAATTTTAGTTTTTGGGATTTTTTGACATGCTCTTTCCAAAAATCCAACTCCCGTTCAAATCCGAGCCGGTCACTTCAAGAAGTTCCCTTGTTAGAAATCAAAATCGACATCAGAACGCAGCAAGACAAAAATTTATTGCATATTGATATAAATCAATGGTGAAAATATTTATGCTCGACGATCATGTAAACAAGAGGCAAATTCTAATAACAATCTATTCAATCTTTCCTTCGTTCATTCATTCATTCATTCATTCATTTATTCAATCATTCATTCATTACTATTCATCTATGATGGCTATCACGTCCTAATCGTGAATTTTAAAGTTGATGGTATTTATATTTGCTGTAGCTTCGCTGGTGGTAGGCTTCATATTAACAATAAGCTCTCTCAAAAGTATTAGATTGTAAAAAGGGAACCTCAAATTTACCTATGGCCTAAAAAGTTAGCAACCGAGGCATTTTTAAAGTATTCATGTTAACTCGAGAAAACTTCCGAAGGGTATGTCCTTTCCAGAGATCAAGGTCTTCGAGGCATATTTCTCAATAAAAAAATGTATTCGTTCTGTACCAGAAAGAGCCAGCTTGTGCACAAATTCGCAACACAGTGTGACGTTTTCGTGTCACTCCATGACAATGATATTCGTCAGAAGACGTGATCTAACGTCACATGCGACATGCTACTTGTAACCATGACACGTCACCATAATAATGACTTGTTATCATATCATGTCAGTTGACATGCTTCCGTGATATGATCACATGTCACTCAATTGCCATCAATGACATGGTATGCTGACATGAAAAAATTGTATTTTTCGTTGAGCATGAATATTTATGATTCATAACATGTAATAACTCGTCATCATTTAAAATATTACTCATGATTATGACATGTCACCATAACAAAGATTTGTTATCCACGAATCTACAACATGTTATCATGACATGAAAATACCAGGATTATCATTCATGAGCATGATACGTCGTCATGACAACAGTTACCGTGATAACCGCGTGATGCTTTTTTGTGACGCTTTTTTGCAACACACTTTCGTAACGATTTTTTAGTGTGCCATTGCCATGACATAAAAATGTCAAAATTATTTGTTTTCAACACTTTTTGAATGTTCATCCCTCACCTTTTCTGATATCTCTGAAATGGGTTAATTGTGAGTTTTGTTACCACATAAGTTATGTAGTTGTGCGTTTTTGCCCTAGGTAAATTTGCGAATATTACTCAATCTCGATCAAGTAAATTTGAAAGTCTTTAAAGGAATTCTTCTTTTCCTTCTAAAACTTTAAATTTTTCGATTTTTCAAATTTTCTCTCTTTGGGTGGTTGCCTAAAATGTCTGATGAAGAAAACGATACTGTTTAACTACTCATGTATGACGTAATTCTTGAAATTTAACCTTCCCTGAGAATATATAATTTCAAAATGGTTCAACATAAGTGTGAATTTTATATATTTATAAACCTTACAAACGTGCCAATGATCTAGTAACCCATGGTATTTACCTATAGAATTCGCGAATAATAAAACAATAAATTTTCACCGACATTAAATTCGTCTACATAGCTGTAGGTATATGGGCGTTTTGGGTACCCGATGACGCCATTAATACCGTGATGCAATTGGTATTTAAAAAATATTTGTCGATAAAGCAAAAAATATATCAGCCACCGAAATCGATTAGATTTTTTTGCATTACCTTCATCATAGATGAGTATCACAAAAAGCGTGACTCCGAAGTTAATTCCAAATCGTGCGCGGTGCCGATAATTTAAACGAATCTACAATTATAGCGCTCTGAACTAATTCCATATTTTACACCGCAGAAAGTGAGTCCGGCGCGTTGACATCCTAATAATTAATATTTGCGCCACAACTACTCTTTATAATTTTAAAGATCGTAATTTTCTTCCGCCTCTATGATGTAATTCCGGACTTTTGTGTAATTTATTCAATGGCTTGGTATTTCGTTGATATAGTTATTTGAATGTTTTAATTACATCATGTATGCCATTGAGTTTTGTATTCGTATTTCGTTTCTGTACTTTTAAGCAAATCATTCAATACGAAGTACCTAGCTTGATTAATATGTGGCATTATGGTAAAAAACTTATATAATTAATATCCAACGATAAATTCATTTCCGACGAATGACTAACATTTAGTAATTCAAATATAGGTATATGTGCGGTTTGGTTCGATAATTTGAGGTATTTGTGATTGTTTTTTTTTTTTTAATTCGTAGTATTAAAAACAATGTAGGTAATCAATGCTCTTAAATAAGTTATCTTTTTTTACGTAACTCGTAAATGATAATACATTTTCATAGGCGGGAGGGGGGAGGAGGGGTCTGGTATCGGATATTTAGTAGCATAATGCACGAAACGTCGGTGATGTCATGCAGAAGAATTTGACTGTTGGTTTGGGTAATCATGTCTGCTCTATCGAGATATAATTTTTCAATTCGGTAATACAACGATGATGCAATTTTACAGGCTTACCCCAATTTCAGTTTCACTGCCATTTCACGAATGTCGAAAATCTGTAATTTTTCGCTGAATGAACTTGTACGGTGTTATTGAAGTAGATCAATATCGTAAAAATCACTCGAATGTTTCGCATTCGCAACTTCGAAACGATATTGGAAGAATTTGGTAGAAAACGAGACATTTGATGGTATCATTAAGGTGGTTGAAAATAATAAGGTGCGGTTATTCCAATTAAACGAGAAATGAAAACGGACGCGAATTACGTAATTTAATCGAAGAACGTGATTAAATAAATGATACTTCAACGCGCCGAAGATTCCCACATAGAATGCATTTTACGCGATAAAAGCGTCGAAGACGTTGAGCCCGATAGATTTATACGATGTAAAGCTTTCAAAGCGTTTCGTCACCGTCGTTTATAGTGAACGAAATTCACGGAAAGGAGCAAATCCTACTAAGGCTTCCTTTTATGGTGCAAAATTTTAACGCGATAATTCAGCTCAATTAAATATACTTGTAACATGTATCGCCGCTCATATCAGCGAGTATTCGAGGTTTCGATGATTTACTTAAAATATATAGAAATTGCATCATCGGTATGATTTTACAGTTTGATTTGAAATTGTAGCCATTCTAGAGCACACTGGTAACTGGTCTCCGGTCTATATGGTGCATTTGCACTTCAAAATAGTAAACATTAATAATATTGAAAATATTAAAGAAGAAATTCCAACCTTGACATACTGCTTTGTAATGTTTACATAAGTCGTTGTTAAAAATTGTTCTAGTATATTTCGTAGGCATAGCATTTTCAAACAATGCATAAGCGAACTTTGACAGACTGGCTAATTCGCGTGCGCGCCGTTTCATCGGTTCATGTAGTCACCAACACTGGCGGATTATTGACGCCCAAATGACTTCCTCCAACGCGTATATACGTTAAATACAATGTAATCTATCAAGCGAGCAATATTTTAATACGCCATTATAATTACGATTGTAACAGATCTGCCACATAAAGAGACAATCCGCAGTTTACATTCGCATTACGCCCACTCCTTTTCGACATACTTCACAATCGGTATTAATTTCGGAATTAAAGGATCATATCGTGTTGTGAATATAATGGATTAAAAAATGGAGGCGATTTTTTTTCACTATGGGCCTACAATGACCGCCGGTCCATGCAGACGTTGAAGACCTTATGGTAATATTTCTTGTAGGACGTAAGTCAAGCAATAAAATCATTATGTTTTATTTTACTCCAAGTTCATTAGCAGTGAACTTGTACTAAGTAACCGCGAATTACGACGATGATTCGATAAAACGAAAAATACAGGTACTTTTTCCTTGTTCAAAGTAACACCGTAATACCTACCTGAGGTTGACTTTATAAGAGATTTCAAGATGTAGATAATTTTACGCTATGATCATCCTTTTGCAGTCAGAAATATATGAACGTATTTGGTTATATAGCGAACGCCAGAAGTCGTAAATGTGATTCGAGTATGATTTATTTAAAATGATAAAATTCCGTCATTCAAAGTAGACCTGTATCAGCAGGCGGAGAACGGAACAACAGAAATAGTAATTCGCGATTAGGATTGCGGTTCATTGAAAAGTAAATTCATCTGTCTTGAAGTACACGACGATGATTTTATCGCTGTCTCTTGACTGGGGCACGTAATTCACCAAAGGTATATAATGCTACATTATGTAATACCGCATTCCATATGGTTTATAATTTTATTGAATGAGTTTATGAAATATTAAGTTGGTGCGCCGCCGTCGGCTTCGATAAGAAGATAGGTACTGAGGAAAGGTTGCGGGCAGTATACCGTCTCATTTTATTCGCAATCTTCTATAAATGATCTGATTCGTTGTTGTTGACGTTTTAAACGCCGTTGTCGCATTGGATTACAGAAAATGTTGCTATTTAGAAAATTACGTGAAAAATGTAAAATCTGTTAGCTGATTTCATAATTTCAATTTTTTTCAAATATTCGATATCCACATATCTGTTTGATAATCCAATTTAAATTCAAGGGAAGCATAGGTATAATTTACTATTGGGCATATTTTTCATCTACCTATTTACCTACCATGATGTGGGGCTAATTTGAACTGGAGGGGTTATTTCGAATGGCAAAGTATTTTTTCATTTAGCACTGTCTGATGGCCAGAAAAACAAGTTTTTTCCGGAGAAAATAAGTGTTACCAGGTAGAAATACCTTTGATTAAAATATTTTCGTTGATTCCATCTTTCTCACTATAAATGTCAACAGACTACCAAGTTTAAAATTGTTCTTTGAAAAAGCTCGAACTTTAAGCTCAGATGAACTTTCATTTTAAAAATCGAGTTTTAATTCTAAAAATTGGGAGATATTCGTTTATCAAGATCCTCAACGTTTTCGAGTATCGCTGAAATTGCAACCTTGCTATAGACATTTTTTAATGGGGCTACTTTGAACGGTTCTTATCATTTGCTTGCTTATACAAATTTGGTATTTTTGCAGCCTGTTCCGTGTTTTTAACATTGTGACAGTTGAAGTTTTGTTTTAGTTTTGAAGTCACTTGAATTTCAAGTTTTAATAATGGTGCGGAAGTACAAACGAAAGAAAGGATCGCGAAACTATTGTAATAATTATACTGAAGAAACCTTAGAGAAAGCCTTCCTCATTGAATAAATATGTTTTTTTTTCAATTTATCGTCCATGATTTGCTTAAATATGAGCCTTTTTTCAAATTTTTGAATTTCATCTAATTAAGAGATGCTTTTTCAGGGAAAGTTTTCAAAGATGTGAGTATATTATAAGATGGAGTGTTCAAAGTGGCCCCAAATCTGAGGCTATTTTGAACATGTTGCTTTGTTATAAAATACACCTCGAAAGAGAGTATTAAAAAAAGTAGAAGGTAAAAGGAGGGGCACAGCTGAATTCAACTTTTTCGCCGGCCAGTTGAGATAAGTTAAAATTTGCCACTCCTTTGAATAATTTTTATCATTTTCAGAAGGGTTTTTAAATGCAATTTTTTATAAAATTGTTGAATATGCAATTAGTTATTTATTTTAAATTAAAAAGTGGCGTCCAAAATTGCCTCCCCTAAAATTTGCAGCCACTGGCACGTGTTTTTGTTGCTTGTGCATAAACACGGCCCTGAAGAGGGGTGATCTAAGATGCAGTGAAGACTATTTTTTTGAAGGCTAATTAGAAAAAGTGGCAGAAGAAAACATGCAAGCAAAAAAGTGCGAAACTGTTCAAAGTAGCCCCACATCACGGTATTTACTTATATTTTCCTAAATACCCCAATATCTGTTTCTTAATATTCTATTTTACTATTTCCATTTTCTTCAAGGAAAGGAAGGAAATGATATTTAAGAAGCAATAAACCCTAATGAGCTAACCTTCTCCTTACATCAATGACATTTTACCCAGTCTGTAAATACATGGCTACACAGATTAGATACGAATAATAAGTACAAGTATAGGTGCATATACGTCAGCAATAATAAATTTCAATAAAGAACTTATGACAAAGTCGCCGCTAATCAATAAACTACCTGAGGATACTGTTGAAAGAACAGCCAAAGGGCAGATATTGGGTGCAAAGACTGACAGAATTAGATCTAGGTTACCAACGTCGTTAACCAAGGTATTCTTGTCTACGTTGATACAGATCTGCGCGCACGCTACAGCCAATATGTAACCAGTTAATAGAGTATTTATTTGAAAGACCGGTTAATGGAAATTATGAGCTTAATGTTAATGTCCCTCTATTAATCAATAACAATTTCGAATCGCCGCATACTTTGCAGCGTAGAATGCGAATTTTCATGATTCTCGTGTAATCATTATAATCGAGATTATCCTTATTATCTTTTATATTTTTTATTTCAAATCGTATGTTCAATAAGTGATGCGGTACATAATAATTCATTGTAATGATGCAACAAATGTTTTATCTTTTTTCCCACTTCTACCCTTCGTTTAAGCGATTGAAATTCTTTGTAGGTGTTAGATCCATTTTGTTGTTAAATACGGTAATTACTTGGGACGCGTATAGAGTATAAATTATCTGTACAGTGTATAGTTATTTTATAAGTACCATTCAATCGTTGTATTTGGTTTAATTGATTGGTTAAGGTATGTTCACTATTATGGATATGGTATTTTAACTGTCCGATATTCTCAATGCAGAGATACTGCTATTTCCTAGCATTTTACTCGTTACTTCTACGAAGTTGGTGAATCTTTGTGGAAAGTAATTAAAGTAGATCGTTTGTTCGAAGTATTTATCAAATTTTATATGTAGAACGATGCGGAAAAGTTTAAGGAAGAGTCGAACTAAAAAATACGTGCACAACTTTGCCATAGAATCAACGAGTAATTATCGCAGCATGCACTCTAATTCCGATTCGACCTAACCATTAACTTGTTACGACTGCAGCAATTACCTTCTTTCTAATCAATTGAGTCATCAAGTTGTTCGGTAATAAATGGCATATTGTGTGAACGCTAGATGATTTTATATCTAAGACGATCAACGGCGAATTTATGTTCGTACGGTTGAAGATTTGTTGCACGTGGGCGCTTATTTATCATTGGACACTAATTACCTACTACAGCGACAGTTGGTACCACTTTTGGCCTTTTGTTGTACACCGAAGTGATAATGGGTGTAGTGACATGGATGGCAGAAAGTTAACGCTCTATCTATATTAGCTAATAGTATAGGATACTTCACTAACAAAGCCGTCCAGAGCAAAAATCAGTCTGGGGCGAATGTTCTCAGGTCGGTACTCAGTTTGTGCAAGATATTTTGTGATGGGACTGGATGGCCCTACTACTGAGTTGGTGACACTGGCAGCATTTTGGGTTTTTCGGGTATAGAAGTTAAGTAGTTCAGTTACAAACATGATGTAAGTAAGATGAGTCTGTTTAGATTGTTCAAGGGCTAAAGTGTATTAGTCAGTTTAATTCGTTCAAATAAACGTTTGTAAGGTAAATTCCCGCATACATTTTATTTACAACTTTAAAGTTTTCGTACCTAAATTTTCAGGTAAACCAGACCTGAATCAAAGCATCCCCTTATCCTCCCTCGACAACTACATTGACTTGCAGTACACGTTATTTTAGACTATGAAGTGAACATTTATCACTTATTCCCTAGTTCGATGTTATACAGAAAAAACTGTAATCCCTCCAGAGGATTTTTCTCAAAACGAAGCTTAAAATACTTGAAATACTTTGTTCGTTTTTAGAGATCAAATCACGTTTGTATTGTTAGCCTTAAATCGTTACCCAGTAATTTTCACTCCCAAGAAATAAAACTTGGCGCAATCGGTATAGTCGCATTTTAAAGTAGCATTGCTTGTATCTAGAAATGTTATTCTGCTAATTATTATGATTTTCTCGTTGACCTATCACGACTTCTATGCATCCAAACCAAATTAATATGCTCAATTCCGCAGATCGATTTTTATTGAGTCATTATTAACGTACTAAACAAAGAGGAAAAATTCGCAAAAAATTTCATTAAAAGGGTTACGACGGTTTCGTTATAAGTAACCCGATATACTGTCTAGACTGGTCAGAGGTAGGTATTTCTGAATCAGCGACTATGCAATGATAGCAAAATTTTGACATCCATCAATAATCTAATCCAGGTCAAACTTATTGGCAACCTGAAAAAATTTGCGGATAAGAAAAACTCTCCATGATTCCAATTAGGATCTGGACAAGTGATGAATTTTTTCGGCCTAGCGAACGATTACGTGAGGTGTTGTCAAGACAAAGGCGTGACCGAGCCTGCAGCAAGGTGCAACGAGATTAGGTATACGTTGAATATGCATTTAGACTAGAACAATGATAATAACTGTCACACAGGGTCAATGATTAATTAAATTAATTTTTTACGCGAATCACTGATGAAATGTATTGACATAGTTGTTTTGTTATAACGATGAATTATTACCATGCGAAGGCGTTAGGTAATAGTGATGTAAATGTATGAAAGTTTGATTAAGTGATAAAAAAATTTCGGTTGCGCTTTCACTTGAAATAAGGAAAATCCCATTCATTTACATTATTGATTTATACGTTGCATTACATATCAAGAATTTTCATGGTCAAATGTTAAGGTACCTAAAGAAGGTTCTGAAGACAGAAGAAAGCACTACAATTGTCTGTTAGCATAAATGCACAACTGCACAATAAAATTTAACATAAATGAAATTTTCATTTATTGAGGATCATGCTCGATTAAATTATTATAAAATCATCGCTGATTAATTTAAATAATTCCATCCAAGGTCAAATATATTTGTCAAGCGCTGTTTAAAATTTTCTAAAAAATAATTTATCGTGCAATCCTGCGCTTGGAAAAATTATTCATTGAAATTTCAAATGAAAAATTGCTCTTATATTTTTACTACATTCTAATATCCATAAGCTGCCTAAGTAACGTGCTCGCAAGTATTTATTTTAAATGCTGATTTATTAAAACTGCTACCGAATATTTAAACCATACACATGCATATCTATTAGCTTTGCACGCACAGAACCTTTTCACAAAGGTGAAAATAAAATTAATCGTGATTTTTATACAGTAAAAATGAAATATTATCGACACGCTCATTTCGGAAGTAAGTAGGTACTAGGTACATAAATACAATAAGATTAATAGTTTAAACGTTGTAATTAGAAAAATTGAGTAATATTAATTACGGCGTATTAGTTCAAATGAAGCCAGAGGTGGCCATTCAATTTATCGGCAAG
Organism: Maconellicoccus hirsutus; assembly: GCA_003261595.1. Lineage (NCBI taxonomy): Eukaryota > Metazoa > Arthropoda > Insecta > Hemiptera > Pseudococcidae > Maconellicoccus > Maconellicoccus hirsutus. The sequence continues at coordinate 18,511 of QBDW01000775.1, forward strand.
GTTGTATTATTTTCATTTTAATAATTAAATTTTTTCGTGTTTGGGCGCTGATTATATTTTATTCTTTTCATGTTTTATATAGGTCATTTCAATCATATGTACATATTAATTGTTTTCTTTTTCATTATTGCGCAATTATCCTATTATATTATGTTTGAATAACACCCGTTAACGATTTTATAGAATATTGTAACGTTAGGTGTACCACACAGCCAAAGGTAAATACATATTAAAAACTCGAAACCGCACAAGATACTCGCAACGAATTATTTGCAATTTTCAACGCGAATTAAAATGCACGTTGGAATAAATTAGTGTAACAGGAACCTACAATTTAACCATAATTAAGCATTTCAAATACCAATGTGACGTCTTTCATTTTCGATGCATTATAATATCCAGCACATATTGAGTAACCTAATACAATGAATTGTCCCGTAGTAAATCCTTGAAAATTCGTTCACGACGTTTCAGAAAAAAAAATCATTCATGGTAGTCGATAAAAGTGAAATGCTGCATGTCAGATGCTCGGAAACCATCTTCGTTTACTCGAAACGTAATTAACATGAGAGAAGAAAATAGAACGATGTAGTTTTTTTCGTACTCGTACGTCAAAGAAAGTTTTTCTGTATTAGTTAATATTTGACAATCACCCGAAGGCTTAAAAAAAGTAACGTGATGCGTCGTAGGTGTATAGAAAAAAACCTGTTGCTTTCTTTTGTTGTTTATTATTATGTAACACTGACCAGTTTTAAATATGTTTGGCGAATGAAAAAGAGATTCATCGTGGTCAGTTTATGAACCGGAATTTCAACAGTTTACGTGCACATCCTTTAATTAAATAGGAAATATTTAGTAACAAGGTTAATCACATATTACATAAAAGTTGAACGTCTAATCCATCAAAATTTTATATATTTTTAGATCATCTTCTAAACATAATCGAATTTTTTCAAAATTCCATCCATAGTTGTTATTTTTTATACGAAATTTATAGACTTTTAACAATAAAATGGCGGTTGCGTAACTATAAACGTATTGGGAGTACTGCAGACAAAAAAAAACAAGGTAATCGTATCATGTACGATGTACCGACGGTAGTTATGTAAAAGAAAATTTTAAAATGTTACTTTCTACGTAGGATAAAGCAGAAGACCAGGAAATGGAATTATGACGGGACCTTTGTATTGAGCCTTGGGCTGAAATTAGTGGTATTTAAGGGCGCAAGGAAATTGATTAATGGATTTTAGACATATTTCTACGTACGACTTGGTCTAATATTCTACTAAAGAGATGTTTAACGAATCACGTGTTTTACTTATTTTTTCAAACCACAGGTAATAAACTGGTTTACAATTTTAGTCATTTTTATATAGGTAGAATTTAAGAACTTATAATACCTATAAAAAAAAGGGGTATTCATTATACGATAAATCAATAATTTACCTAAAAAATACGCACATAAATTTTACAGTTTGTAGCAACTTTCTCAAAATGAATATCTGTACTGATTGCAATATTGTACAAAAAATCGTTCGAAGAGTTACGATATTTAAAGGTGAAACCGTTTATTGGATGTAAAATGACACCCATATAGCAACTATATTCGGTGAAGTTTATGGAAGAAGAGTAATTGATTGCGGAATAACATTTTTTCTTAGGGAAGGTGCCTCTTACAAATATTAAATACTTATCTATAATTTTTTTCGACGTGAAATACTTTTTTAGAATTAGAAACCAAGGAAATGCGTTCAGAACCTCTTATCAAACCTACAGAGAAATAGATGTTCTGAACGGAGCCGTCGAAAGGGATAAGAACTACGTGGGACACTTTGCCTCAAGATCGGATTTCTTGAAAAGACATGAACATTCCTCTATGAGGAGAAAGCCCAGAATACTTTTCTCGGACTCGTGACACGCTATGATTAATCAATAATGTACTGAAATAAGTTCTGAACAGAGCCGTTGAGAGAGATGGGAACAAGGGAGGGCACTTTGCCCAGGGCTCGGAATCTTCGAAAAGACCTGGAAATTCCTCTATGAGGAGAAAGCCCAGTACACTTTTCCCGGACTCGTGATCTGCTGTGATTAATCTGTAGTGTAATGAATTTTCCAAGTAAATAAATTTAATTCCGACCCGAAAAATCCAATTAAAATTTTGATACTCCTTTGAATTTTAATAATTAAATTTTTGAATTTCATTTGGACGTCTTTTAATTGAAATTTATTCATTTCTTATCCCCTTATTTTACCTCAATCATTCGTACTTGGAATTGGAGGTATTGTTTCAGTTGAGGATTTTTTACCTACATTACTCTTTCAAAAGATATGCTAAATTACCCAGGTAATTTATTTATGCTAATTCAATTCATATTAACGTCTGTATTTATACCGTTGATTCAATCCACATACAAATACCTCATCCGTGAAAAATACATTGTCCTGGGATTTCCATGATTGATTAGTTCATCAGTAAAAAAATAGCTATATCTGATATGATAAAGATGTAATGAGAAAATCGTGTCGGAGGATAATTCGTACAGCTTCATGTTTTGCTGACGCATTGACGTTCAAGTTCACGCAAGTGCGAGATACATACGTAAATGACAATGTTGCGCTGCGAAATTCTTCTCATCATTTCAATGAAAATAATAGAACTTGTTTTTCATTTGTAACGAACTCATTAGAATTTTTCTAATCGCGTTTTTTCCCTTTTATTGACGTAAGAAACATCGTTAAATCGAATTCTCGACGAGTAACTCGAAAATCACTTTTATTAGAATTTTACGAGTTATTGACATCACATTTGAGAATTTCCTACAACTTAATAAGCCAGGCAGTCTATTTATATCACGAGGATAATTTTTCATCCGTGGTTTACGATTAAGGCGCGTAATTTCACCCACACTGTGACCTATTTGCTCGTGGAAAAAAAAATGAGATGAAATGTGCACGAAAAAATAAACCCGATGCAATTGTAGCTTTAAAATATAGAAGAAATTACATTGTTGGCGTTGATTAAGTTATAAAATGACCAAGTAAAGCAGTTCTATAAATTAGTTAAGTACCAGATTTTGTAACGTGGGAGATGTATTACCTTTATGGATCGGTCTACCGATGATGTACAGCCATAATTTGCGCTACATGACCTACGGTACTTTAACCTAGTCAGCCTACACTTGTGAAAATTGAAATATTAACTACATTCTACGAATAAGCAATATTCGAGCTACAACAGGCGCTCTTACTTTTTTCACTCCCTTGTCGCTCTTGTTAAATTGTAACGCGAATTTCTTATTAATTGACCTACAGTTTCACGAAATTATGATAATACAAGAGGGGCGCAGTTTGTTGATGTAATATTGACCATATTGGTTATAAAATACGTTAAAAAAAATTACACATACAGTCTAAACTGAACATTTGACCAACTTAATATTCAGTCACGGAAACGAATACGATTTTATAAATCATGAAATTATTTGTTCACGATTTTATCCCGCTAACTTCCTGGACCTGGTTTAGCTTCTTCAAAAAGCACCCAATCTATATCGAAAGTTATACTCTAGGCTATGAATTATGGTTTTTTTCATTACGAGTCTAATATTACCAGAACAACTTTATCGTAACGAATCGTCCATTCAACGCCCCGATTTTGATTGAAAAAAGCGAACTTTTGAAAATCATTTGTGGCGGCCGCTATTTATCACCTGTTCTGTAACTTAAGGTTGTAGAAGTTCACGCGAAAATGTCATGATGTCACGATCTCTTACACGTTGTGTTGATGTTATAATTATGTATGCAGAAGTGAATGTCGCGTTTAACCAGAAAGCGTAGGTTTTACATGAATTTGAAAATTTTACAGCGTTAATTAAACCTATGTGGTATGTACTAATACAACGAGTAACTACTATGGGGGGCCCTTATACCTATATCACGTGACAAAGGCTGCATTACCACAAGGTCGTCCGATATCATAGCGACTTATTAATGACGTTTAAATAGATCATAATTTGTATGTTGGTTGGATATTTTTTTTCTACGTTATAAATTCCTTGAAACATCTGATTTTAATTTCAAAGCGAACTTCTTATTCGAAAATGACCTTTAAACTGGAGCCCCGTGGTTTCAAAAGAACTCAACTACAAAGCTATTGAGGTATGGAAAAGCTCGATTGATTTTGTACGCAACATTTATATCGATATTGTAAATAATTTTAGTCGAGATATTGCCAAGGTTACAAATGAGTCTTAAAAGGTAGCAGATTTGTGACGTTTTAGATGGGCATTTCAAACTTGGAAATTGTGATGTAAAAACGAGGTGTCATGTGATATTGGAAACGCCAAACCATGTGTCTGACATCTCGTGGTAATTGATGAAAGATGAAATTAACATCACGGTACCAGTAGAAGTAGTCATTCGCAAACAGTTGTGAAAATTTTTCGAATTTATTGGCAATTATTGTATCAAATCCATAAATTCAAATGAAATACAATTTTTTTATCTCCCACTCATAGCGGAAGCGGTTCGTTATTGCGTGGAGTATTTTTTTATTAATGCGGATTGACTTTAGCGCTTTGCGGAACCAAGAATAACCAGTGGGACAAACATAACAACCCACAAGAATATATTATAAAAATTATGATTTTGAAGATATTGCTTTGTTTTTGGCAGTTTTACTAATTTTTTTGGTAAATTTACTGCTTTACTGATTCATACTTTAAAAGAATTTCGATTACAATATCATATCGATTATTAAAATTTTTAAATTCGTCCATCAAAAAATACTCAAAAAATTGAAAATTTCCCACTTTAAAAATTTAGTTCTATATAATTTCCTCGTAGACCCAATAATAATCGTAAAAATTTGGAAAAACTCGCACTTTTCCACAAGACTCAATACAAATTATTGAAAAACTGCCCGCTACTTCACTTTTTTCTCGAACGCAGCGCTGTCTGTGGCGTTACGATTGAAATACCCCCATTGACAAGGAGATAACACACACTAGCGCTTTTACACAATCCCACAGGTTCCATACAAATGAAGCTTTTTTATAGACTCATGGAAAGCCTTATTTTTTCGACACTGGAAAAAGGACTCCACTTCTTCTTTCTGTACATGATGCTCTCTACAGAAATTTTTCATCATTATACAGAGCCATCCACGAAAAGCGGGCTCCTGATTTTGAAAAATTATTGTGAAGCCCTTGGTAGAGTTGCCGAGATGAGCGGGTGCGGAGATTGCTCTACAGCTCTGCGCATCTTTTGAGTCAGGGAATTTTTCTTCATTTTCTGGAAACGGTTACAGAAAAAAAGTCGAAAATCGTTTTGGGGATTTTTCTCTCAAAAATCTAAAAATGGACGAATTTGGTCAAAAAGTAGTTAGACTAGTGTACTTTAATGCGGGGAATCTAAAAATGGCAAAGTTGGTTGACTAACCCCTCCCCCTCCCACATAGCCCCTTTTTTTTAGTTGAACTCTCTACCGAAACCCCGTAAAAAGCGAAATCGCACGTATCCATAATGGGAACCAATGTGTTTTAATGCGGAGAATCCGAAATCGGCAAAGTTTGCCACCCATCCCCCCAGCCGCCTTGTGACCAACTCAGTTGTAAAACAACCTCAGCACCCGCTCATCTCGGTAATTCTACTGGAGACTTCACAATAATTTTTCAAAGTCAGAGACCCGCTTTTCGTTGATCACCCTGTATATACCATATCAAAGATAAATTCTCAAAGCAAAGAAGGAAAAACACAAAATTACTGATAACAAGAAAAATGGATCAGAAGAAAACTTGAGAAATATCTTTTTAACGACTCTAACAAAACTACCATTTATGAATCATGTAATGCATGATTATTACAGTACAATTGGTAAAAAAAAAAATTACAAAAATTACAAACGCAATCTGAATCATAGAACACTAGAATAGCAATAAAATAGTTTCGAAAAAACTAATAAAATAGATGCACATTTCAAACATTTTCAATCTGTTTCGAAAGCTTCATCACGCATATCTCACATAACAAAAAATATAGTCCGATATGCTCGCACTGCTGGAAAAAGATTAAAACAATAAATTAACCCACCGCAACAATAACGTGTCGTGCCAATACAGTATGGCTTATCATTTGATATGACGTCATCACACGCGCCCACCAATTTGATTTATTTATTGCAACGGTTGCAATTGTATGTATGATTATCTTCCACCACCTGTTGTGAAGCAGATCAATTCGATTTTACTTTTTTCTGCAATTTTTCATGGTTATAAATCAAATTTTACAAGTTATAGATCTGTAAAAATTGTTACTTCCAAAGACTTGGGATTTTTACGAAAAAAAAATAGGCTACAATAAATATTTTCTCTGGTTATTATCTCTACGCGAGTTCTTGCTGGTACATAATACTTTTTTGAACCTATAAACAATGATTTATTTGGTGTAAAGTCAACTTCGCTCATACTTAGTTGAAAATTACATCAATTTTTATGTCATTAGTAAATTGAATTTTAGTGTTCTCTAATTAATCATGATTTACGACATAATATTATTTCAAAAGTCCGAAAATTAGCCGATGGCGTTTCAAGTATGTAATTGATCATTTCTTACGAGTTGTATATGGTTCAAAGTTAAAACAAAAAAAAAGAGGAAAAAATAGGCAAACGAGGGAAAATTTGAATTCGAGATCTTCCCCATAGTGATCAAATGCTGAGATGGAAATTAATTTTGTTTCATGTATAATTTTCGAATTACCTACAAGAATATACATGAACATTCGTAAATGACGGAGAAAGGTGATTCGGGGTTCGCCAATTTTACTAAGCTACTGTGTCCAATTGCACAATCGTCGTTTCAACGCGATTATGAATATTTGTAAATATTGTGATAATGTTTGCTACGTGATTGAATTTATCCTTTACGGCGAATTTTCTCATGCTTTCTATGCCATAGAGTTACCTACTAAATAGATGAATTCAACTCGGAAATTTCAATGATTTTGTTGAATCAGCCGGATGTTAAATGCGATTTCCAAATGTCAGTATTTTCCTGCATAAGTAGCGTTGCTTGTTTGAGATGCCAATCATTTTATCCAAAAGAGAAATGAAATTTTATCAACGAATTATCATACGAGTATTTATTTGAAAAAATTGTTAGAAGACTTTTCACTTATAATACCTACTTATACTGAAATTAAACACCAGATCCGATAAATTTGCAATTCAACCTTGGACAAGTTTGCTCCAATTTCGTAAATTTTAAACCACCCTGAGTGGCTAATTCGCAGAAAAACCGATTATTTGGCTCAAAGCGATACATAATCTTCTGAAAATCTCCTCCTACCTTCGTACACCGTATAACACCAGGTAGAAAAAAAAACTCTTGGAAAAAATGACGAAATATCTTAATACGAGCGTCGAAGGTACAATAACCAATTAACGTGGTCATTCGTTAACCCACTAATATTTATTTTGCGACTACTAATCCGGTGTAAATTGTCGTATGATACGGTGTTTGAAAAAAAAAAAACCGAACAAAGAGGGGCAAGCGATTTTCAACCAGTTCGCAACTGGATCATATCGAGCCGACTAGAGGCAAATACTCTGGAAATGTAAATAAGTCTTGCGAATAGATTCGCGCGTACAGTGTTCACTTACGTCCTCCTACGTGCGCGGATTTCAAATTGTTCGTTTTAATTCGTGTAGTCGATTTTATAAAGATTTTCGGTAGTTGTGAAGTTTCGTTGGGAATTTCGCGTGTGCCTATGGTGCGGTGATTTTAGTTATTTTTTTTTAATTTTTTCACCTTTTTATCGGTGGGTTTAGTTTTTATATTCAGGTTCGTATTTTGTAAGTTTAAGGTTTTTTTTTTTTTTGGTTGAAGTGATCGGTTTTATGGTCAATGTCCAAAATGTTGTTGATTTTTTTTTAATTTTTTTTTTCGTCGAAAAAGTTTAGTGTTGATACTTACGAAGTTTGTACATGTGAAGTAGTCTAAATGCGAATTTTTTTCGTTTGTGTTAACAATTTGTAGTGATACTTAATTTGAAATTTTTATTTTATCATAATTTGTTCGTTAAAAGGTAATCTTTCATATTATTATTTTTCACTTCTATAATATTTTCAAAGTAGGTATACTCAAATAGGTATACCCAAGTTGGTATATTTATATGAATGTGACCGAAGGGAAAAATAGGCGTTTGAAAATAAAAACAAAAATTGTACATTTCGACAATTTGGCAGATGTAAGAATTTTAATCCAAGTCTATTCAACTCTTGGGAATAAAAATATCCACTTTTTTGGCTAAATTTTGAAATTGAGAAGGATAGTGTCTGGGTAACATTAAAAGGAATCTATTTCTATCATTCTTGGACTTCTACATCTTAAGCAAATCACCTCCCATCGTAATATTGATTTTAAATGTTTCTCATGAACAATGCGCCTGAAAAATGAATTTTCTCATTTCGTCATCGATATTCAACAAATATCATGATTTGGAAGCGGAATGAAAAATTTCCCAAAATAACGAAGAAAATATTCGATAACCAGAAAGGAAATTACTAATCGTTCATAGCGTATCATTCAATTGTTATTTAAAAAAGAAAAGAAACGTGTTTCCCATTCTCAATAAACCCATCGGACATGATAAAATCTGCGAAAAAACTTCGATATTCGATATCTTACCGAGTCTCGAATTATCTAGTTCCTATTTATATTGCAGTACGTTTAAAAATGTAATTGTACTCTCGCGTTTCCTGTTGAACTGGACAAATTCTTTGGTCGGCGTGGATTTCGAAGTTATGAAATCTTTATTACGTAAATTTCATCATTTTCGATGAAACATTTTCAGTAGTTTAAGTGCACGTGAAATCTTCGTGATTTTGTGTATTTTGCTGTCAGGCTAATTTAAATATCGAATTTTTCATTAATAAGTTATCGCTTCCCAAATAAAGCATAGTCGAGGAAAATGCATTTTAATTGTTTTATGATCCCATCAAATTTTCATTTTAAACTTATAAAACGCCGATTTTTCGATTATTCAATTTATTGGAACCAAATTGACGAAATGAAAAGTTGATTAATGATTTGTTGCATGCGTCGTGCAATTTCTTTGGGCGGTCGAGTTCACCGAATGTACGCAATGGATCGTCGCGTGACCGTGTAGCACGGACAATCTCACCTGGATAAATAAATAGCACGTACTCAAAAATTCAGGTTTTATTTAGAGATGTTGGCAAACATCTTCAACTAGACATCAAAGGAAATTGTGGAATTTAAATCTCGATGTTTTTTCCTAAATCAGAATTAAAACAGAAAAAATGCATGTTTGAGAAATACTTAAAAATGCTTACGAAAGACTTTCATTAAGTACATCATCATTTTTCTTGAAAAAAAAATATATATATTGTGGAAAATAAAACCATCATTATAAATACTTCCCGAGGTCGTAATCGAGACTTTGAATAATCGTCTTGATATTCACATATATTATTAAGATTGATTTATAATAAATTCTATCAAAAATAATTCTGATCGAGTAAACATTTACGTACACGTTGAAGTTCGAGCCTTATCATCGAATATATCATTCGAAATAATATTGAAATCTCAACGTAAAATTAACCGTTATCGTTTGTACGCCTACAGGTGAAAATAATTCATCCTATCGCTCAGTTCATAGTTTCACACTCGCTGACACGTTTGAGAATTTGCCACCATCGCTGGTGATTTTAAAAGTCCGTCCAAATTCAACGACCAATCTAGCCTCCTTCGAGGTCTCAACGGTCACGAAATACGTCGAACTATTTTTAATATAATAAATAAAAAGCACACATTGTTTAATAGTGGTTAACAAACTCGAGAACTTAATCCGTTCGTGGTTTCGAATTACATCACACCGAGCGGCGCTTTTTCTCCCTGATAAATTACTCTCGTAAATTTATCCCCGAATATAAATTTTTTCCAACCGTTTCGGACACGAAGAAACGTGTCGTTTTGAGACGTGCAAATAAACAAGTTTATAATAACCTAAATTAAATGTAGTTCGTGTTGGTACAATGTATCTTTAGGCAATTAATATGATATTTTGCATTGTACAGAACGCCCACACGCGTGGATCAAATTTCAGATCTAATCGCGGGTGCGAAAGCGCTACCTGGGCGTTTGCGCTTTCTTCGAATGTTGACAACCTTGAAATGCATTTTTTCACGAGGTAGGGGAGGGGGAGTTAAAGATTAATGAAAATTTTCAACGCGGGTGGTGTCCAGCAGTGGTTAATCATTCGTGAGGCGTGGACCTATAGAGCATTTGCGGAATTTGATATCTCGAGGGTTCGTCGATTTGCGCGTTGTAATCAGTGGCGTAAGGAAGCGTTTCGTGGTGTGACATTAACCTATATATGAATGCGAGTTAAAATAGTAAGTAATGAATTTTAATGCATATGTAACAAGTGCCATCGCGACGTGAAGTGCATACGAAATATTCGTTCGTTCGGCTAAATTAACCCATTCACATGAAAATCACCGTGATGTAGATCTCGCCGTTGATAGTGTTCGGTGTTTTTCGTGAAGAGAAATTTATTCAAATTTTTCAGTCGATTGATTTCTTTTTTTGCTTTTTGACGTGTTTCACAAAGATATGCTTATTGGTGGTTTTCCCTATCGAGATATGATGAAATATTCGGTTGAAGATTTTTTTTTAATTTTCTCATAAAAGTGGACGTGCGTGATTTGTTATAGATTTTTTTAAATTTTTATAAATGAAGTGTGATTATTTTTGATGTTATAGTTTCGGTGTTGTTGAAGGTGAAATAAATAATATAATTAATTATTTTATCGTTATAGTGATCGAAAATTTTGATGTTCTACTTTTAAAAGTTATTGATTTAACGTTTTTTTTTTTAATAGAAAAGTGTGAATCACATTTTTTATGCATAATTTCATTTATTGTGAATTTTCGTTTTAGTGCTTCTTTTTGTCAAGTAAAACGTCCGGAATCGGATGTAAATTTTCCTACATTCAACAATTTTTTTTTTGTAAAAAGCTCGAGAACATAAATTCAAAAATCCATTAGTTTTTAATTTGCGAGAAATTTTCCAACTACCTAAATGCCAAAATTAAAAAGAATTAGGATTATTTGAATACCAAAACTCATCATTGTATCAATTATCTGTTTCCTCAAAATGTGATCAAATGTATTAAATTTGCAAGGTAAAAGTATCACCTATCGTTTCGTCTAACGTTTTAATTAAGACTTCATCGATCTTTTATTTTATTAATTATAAATTACCACACTTAATTTCTTCCTTGAAAATTACCCGAAACAACATCAAGCATAACTTACCTAACAGGGTCGCGTGTATTACAGATTCGTAAAAATTACCCATTTCCGCGATAAAAATCGAAAATAAAGCGTTTATAAATTCGAAACGCGAGTTATCGTACGTACCGCGGGCTCGCGGCGTGAATTCACTTTCGTTTCCCTTGAACCGGTTCGTTCAAGTTCATTATTATTCACGGCGATTTGCGTATGCAACTTTAGTAACGTTTCGATATTACGATGCATAGCGTTTGTGAACAAGGACGTTGAGTCGTTGAACTACATGATAAGTATTGAACCTCATTGCTGAATTAATTTGACTATTTATCTTTGATTTTTTTTTGAATTTTTGCTTCGTTTAATTTTTGCAAAAAGAAAAGTCCAATAGGCCAAAAGATAATATGGTAATTTATATTTAGCGCGTTTTGAATTATTTATATATAAAGAGGAAATTGCGAGGAAGGAATTTAAATAAGTTTTCGATATGAATGGTTTAATTGTGTTTAATTACCGAATATATTCTTTTTTTTTTGCAGACAGATGACAAGATGATGAAGACTGCCCGGAAAAGATGTTTATTTATTTTAATTACCGTATTTCAATCGGTCAATATATTAGCTGTGTTTAGTCCTGATTCTTCGTATTATCCTTATGATAGGGATCATTTTAATCAATATAATTTAACAGGTGAATTATTATTGATTTTTTTTTTTTTTACATAAATTAGCTTTAAATGTCTTGAAGAAATTTTTTTCTATTTTTTAAAAAGTAAATTAAAAAAATTATTATGTTGGAAAATTTAAAAACATTTCTTGCAAACTGTAATAAATTATTAATATCAAACGTGTATTGTCGACGCCTCAATTGCCATTACTACAATTATTGTTAAAATTTTTCAGATGTTTACGCCGAGGGATCGTACGGACCACCACGTTCAATAATCCACTCACATGGCCCCAGTACGCCAGTTATCTCATATGGAGGTTTCAAACCATCGTACCCCATCTTCCCAAGTATACCTCAGTTCCAGCCTTCCTTCCCTGTGCAACCTTTCCAACCTCCATTCGGTCAACCAACTACTCCATCCGGGTAAATAATCGGAAATATCTCTATTCTCGCGTTATTTCATTTAATTAATAATTCTGTACGTAATTCAGATTTGGAGCTCCGGAAACTGCTCCGATTGGAGCTGGTTGTGCACCATTGACGACTCCTTGTTTAGATAGCAAATACCGTACGATCGATGGTACTTGTAACAACTTGAAATACCCGACTTGGGGTGCCGCAAATACCAAATATGGTCGTTTGGTTCGTCCGAAATACGCCGATGGTGAGTAAAAACATGTATCGAGATTGATTCTGTGGTAAATTCATCATTCGAAAGATACCGAAAATTAACTCGCGGTTGAACTGTAGTGAAATTCGATTAAAAACGAAGCAAATAAGAATTTCTTAATGCAATTATGGTTTACCGTGTGTATAAAATTTATCATAGAAGTGCGTTGATTTTCAACCTTAACCCGAATTTTAATAATTTATTATATAATTCGAATATCGCTCGTAAATTGATAAAATACGTTGTATAATATGATTATGTTTCGACTAGGTGTCCATGCTCCGCCGACTTCGGTCGCCAGCCACGAACCTCTTCCGTTGGCTCGTCTTGTAAGTATCGTCATGTTTCCTGACTTACCCATCCCGGATCCACTTTGGACTCTAGTCACTATGTCTTGGGGTCAAGTTATCACTCACGATATGTCTATGGCTTTGGGAACAGCTCAAGCGAGTAAGTACAAGGAAGTAGAAATAACTTGGCTCATGTTATTTACACGTGAATTACGTTCGTAGAACGTCACTCGACTAGATGTTGCGATGATGACGGGCTTTTACGCTCCAATAACGCTCCGAATTGTTTCCCTATTGTATTACCCGAAGACGATCCGGTGTTTTCGAAATATAAACGTATGTGTATGAATTTCGTGCGCTCGACCACTGATTTAGATACAGGTTGCAATACTGGTAATCAGCCCGCCGAACAAGTACGTGCTTGTGGACGTTTTAGTTAATTAGTTATTACGTAAGTACTGTAAATGTGATTTTTCCTCTAGTTGGTTTCTGTTACTCACTGGATGGATGCTTCTTTGGTGTATGGAGCTACTCAACAAGTATCTGATGCTTTGAGGGAAAGAGTTGGGGGTAGAATGAAAGTTGAATTGAAAGATCATCATAGAGTATTCCCTCCTACTACTAGAAATAAGACTGCTGTTTGCGATTTACCTTCAGAACGCGAACCTTGTTATCAATTCGGTTGGTAAAGCTTGAAACCCCCTGTTTTTCCTCAGTTCAGTACAAAAACCGAATTATTTTTTCATTTGTAGGGGATCGCAGAGCTAATCAAAATCCACAATTGACTGTCTTACAAATCATACTTTTAAGAGAACATAACAGATTAGCTACTGTGTTAGCTCACGTTAACCCTCATTGGGATGACGAAACCTTGTTCCAAGAAGCCAGAAGAATCTTGATCGCTGAATTCCAACATATCAGTTATTACGAATATTTACCGATCGTTTTAGGTAAAACAGATAGATAAGTTCGATGAATTATGCAACAAATTGATATTGGTGAAAAATGAAACTAAATGTCTATGTTGATGTTAGGTTCTGATAACATGTTGAAATACAAACTGATATACAAATCGAAAGGATACACCAATGATTACAACGATCAAGTAGACCCAAGCGTACTCAATGGACATGCCACAGCTGCCTTCAGATATTTCCATTCGTCTATCCAAGGACACTTCCAGTAAAGAAAACTTCTTCTAGTACATCTTATAGCTCAAAGCGTAGAGCTGAAATATTCAACAAATTTTTCTTTACAGACTTATCGACGAATCGAGACGTATATTGGACTCCATCAGATTATCTGATTTCTTCAATAGACCAATTGTTGTAGAAAACAGCTTCGATCATTTAACCAGAGGTTTGGCCACACAAAGTCAAGAAGAAGTTGATCCATTCTTCACTAGCGAAGTATGTCGACATTTTCGAATTTTTAAGAAACACATGAATTTTCTTATCAAAATATTAAAAACTTGTTTTTGCGACAGTACACATAAAAATAAATTCTGTTTTTAGATCACAGATTTCTTATTCAGAAGAGACAGACCATTCGGCAGAGATTTAAGAGCTATCGACATCCAAAGAGGAAGAGATCACGGTTTAGGTTCTTACAACGATTACAGAGAATTCTGTGGATTAAACAGAGCTCATAAATTCGAAGATTTCTTAGACTTTATCGATCCAGAGGTACAGTTTCGAACATCTTTCTTTCTTTTAATTTAGAAAAATATTATTTGAATTTTAATTTAAAATCAATTTCAACAGAGAGTGGAAAAACTATCGATCTTGTACGCTCACCCAGATGATGTAGATTTCACTGTCGGAGGCTCATTGGAAGCACATGCTCCAGGAACATTAGCTGGTCCCACGTTCTTATGTATCTTATTGGAACAATTCTACAGAACCAGAGTATCCGATAGATTCTTCTATGAAGCTGGAGGACAAGTTGGATCTTTCTCACCAGGTAAATATTTCACAGAACGAAACTTTATAAGAAATGGATAATGCATGATGTATTTTTTTCATCTTTTTAGAACAATTACACGAAATCAAAAAATCAAGCTTAGCACGTTTGTTCTGTGACAATGGAGACGATATCCATTCAATGCAACCTAGTGCTTTCCTTGTTATATCGGACGAGTAAGCTTTTTCAGAAATTAAAAATTAAATTAGTATGCATACGATGTATCTAATATTCACTTTTCCTTTGATCAAACAGAAATCCTGTGGTATCATGTAGCGACTATGATAAGATACCAGCTATCGATTTAAATTACTGGAAGGAAGTCCCACACCATGCTCCTTACCTAAACGAAGATGTTTACAAAAAATAGTCATTTTTATTTTAGTTACTATATATTCAATGTTTTGAAAACTGCCTGTTATGAACTTGAAAATGCACTCATTGCCACACCACGCCATATCTTGAGGCGTGGTTTTTAGATCCGCGCATCAGCGCTTTGGACTCTTGGTTGTATTTTTTTATTTTTTTTTATAATCAAAAAAAGATGAATTTCTGTAGGTGTTATAATGTTTATTGCAATTATAATTGCATTTAGAAACATAAATCAATGATGAGTGTATTTTCAACAGAATTTTTAAATAATTTTGTACAAACCATGTAAACCCTATTTATTGAAGTACCAACCAAGTAAAACTATTTATGTTTAATGAGATATTGTAAGCCTTTGATGTAGTCAAACTTGATGTACTTTGTATATAATTTGTAATAAATTATTTTAATGAATTTTCCAATAAGTAATCTCACTCGTTTATTTATTTCTGTACGTACTGATAGTGATAATCTCTCATTAGGATTGACATTTGATAGCGAAACATAATATTTTTTTCAGAAACCTATCTCGATACTTATTCTAATCAGCAAAAACACTATAATCATCCAGATTTTAAAAATCGTTTACGCTTCGAAATAACAGCATCAGCGTTTGAGTTTCATTATTTTCATTTCACAAAATTTCATTTAGAGAACGCACACAACAAAAAAAAACTGTTTGTATACAGATGTATATGTATTTTACTTAAATACAGTATAAAAATGTAAAATAATAACACATCATGTACCTAAATTATATAAATATAAATACGCATAAAATATAAGAACTTTTCATCGTACACCACACATTATTTCAATCACTAATTCACATTACAAAATTAAATTGTAAACATAAAAAAATCCAAGTTTATGAATCTATTGACATTACTTTCATACAATAAAACATACAGGGAAACAATTTACCGGAAATGTAGTTTCCATTATTTTATTTGTGCAATAATGAATTAAAAATAATGGAAGAATTCCTTACTACTTATGAAAGTTATTGGAATGCAATCCAAAGAGTTGATAAAATTAATTTGTTCGGGAAATAATCACTAATGCAACCTTTTCTTTGGTATTTTGATTTTTCATTTACAACGGTTATTCTATCGAGTAATATATTGAGAAAAACTCATACCATCGAATTTTCTATAATTACTTCTTCTTACTTTTACCCAGTGTCAAAGTATGATGGCCGATTGAAGCGAATTGTTGTTTACGCCTGTTAAATTCGAGTATATCTTCTTCGTATTTTTTACGATTTTCTTCCAATTGTCTTTTTTCTTCGGCATGTTGACGCTTCAATTTATCGAATCTTTCTTGTAACTGTGAAAATAAAATTACAATTAAATAAACATTCAACAGTCTATAACACTCGAAATTGTTGTTTTCAAAATTCAATAGGTTTAGAGTGAAAAATCCTATAGAAGATGCAGTAAATTGTGCAAATTTATGCAACATGTAATCAGGAAGTACAGAAGTTTATACATCATTAAATAACGGAAAATATACGAAACAACAAGAAAATCCCCTTTTTGTGAAAAAAAAATTTATAAACAATTTCTCAATAACGTACTTCTCTTTCCATTTCTTTTAATTCGATTTCCTTTTCTTTAACACGAACAACAAACATTTGCCTCATTTCGTCTTCATCTTGTTGTAATTGTACTAAATGAGCGCTTCGTTTCGCTTCGAAGATTTGTTGAAAACTGACCGGTTTGTTGTCACTATCAACGTCAGTGAATCCCATCTGAAATGTCGATCGAAAAACAAATGAAAATGTATTTCTAGATCAAGGATTTTTCGAATGATTTGTTTCACTCACTTGTTCTAGACGTTTCTTACGGTACAGCTCGTAATGTTTTGTATGAGTTTTTTCTCTCATATCTTCCATGTTGGTACGAATTAGCATTTCTCGAAGTTTCACAAAATCGCAATGCGATTCATTTTCCACTGAAAATACAATACAAAAATAGCTACTTTTATAAAAAATTGAATTTCACAATGAAGTAATTCTTTTCGTTGTATACAACACAAATAATATAGTTATTTCTATTATAAAAGACGTTCATCAATGATGTAATTATGCCGACAATCGATTGACATCAATTTTTTTCGAAATTGAATCAGATCGTTTAATTCAGTATTATTATTTTCTACTCGAGTTTTATTTGCACTTTAGAATGAGTTGTTTTTCGATATGTTTCGTAAATAGAGCAGTTTTCTTTGATTACATCACAAACGAAGGTCGTTGAATTAATCAAATACGATATGCACCTTGAACGATTCCCCAAGGATATTGTCTGGATCTCATCATTTTGTTGGCAATTTTTACAAATTCTGTGCTACCAACCACAGCAAAAGGAATGACGGAGTTCATAGTAGCGTTCGTAGCCGATACAGTTTCATCGTCCGTTGGAAATTGATAAATTTGTATTCCGTTGCTGTTCAGTTCGGATAAGATTTTCGCCTGAGATGAATACGTTATGATTAAACAAGATTTGTAATTTTTCTTTATTTTCTCGTCTTGCAAATATACCTTAAATCGTGACAGTTCAGTTTTGGAAATAGTATCAGCTTTGGCAATAATTGGAATGATGTTTACTTTTGTATCCAATTGCTTCATACATACTAAATCCAAAGATTTCATACTGAAAAATCATATAAATTTAAAGAACGTTATTTACGATATTGAACACGAGTCTTTTACTTACCCATGACCAGTAGGGCATATGAAATACAAACAAACGTGAATTCTCGTATCATGGTAAGCATGTAATGTTCTTTTGATTTTTAATTCTTCTTGCAGATAAGCTTCAAATTGTGAATCGATATAATCAACGACAGCTTTATAGCTGTCTTCCTTATTAATCTGATCCCCGTAACCGACCGTATCCACAATTGTCAACTATTCATGAAATATATAATTTTAAAAAGTTCACAGTATGTACGATAAGCTCAACTGTAGGGGACTTACTTTGAGACGAACGTTACTTTCTTGCAACTCATATGTGTGCGCTTTGAGTTTGACGTTTGGAAGAGTATGCGGAGCTTGGTTAGATTCAAAATTTGTATTGAACAAGGAATCCATCAAAGTAGACTTTCCAAGTCCAGTTTCACCTGATTCGGTAATCATGGTAAAGATGCGTTCTACATGATACGAGTATAAGTGAACTTACCTATGCACAAGATATTAAAAACAAAACCGTTTTGAACTGCTTTAGACACTATTTGATCGGGAAGAGTTCCAAAACCAACATTTCCGGTCAAGTTGAGAGTTCTTAGGTGATTTTCAACCTATCAGTAACTTTATTAGTGTTAATAGTTAACAACGCTTATGCATAACGGAACACTTTTACCTTGACTCTTTCTACATCAGCAGCTGCCATTTTACAGCTAATTGCACAAAAACGTAATTTTCTTCTCGAATAAATGAATATTATACACGAGTAACTAAAATTGAGTACGTATCAACATTAAACTGAACGCAAATAGTAATTGAGAAATCCAATTCTAATCTCCACTTCACAATTCTCACAAACACATTCCCATTCAGAAATGATTCATTCTACTTCTTCCATCGCTCGCATTCGCTGTTCTTGTTAGCTCTCACTTTTCACTCCGCGCTCCCACTTTGCGTCATGTAGAACGAAGATTCGCAGTGAACAAAGCTACGTAGAATCAAGAAAAAATGTTTCTCCAACGCCTTCAATATAAAATAACAGCTCGTTCTTAGCTCGTACGCACCTGTAGCCCGCATCCGCAAGCTGCATTTGGCACAATACATAAGTATCTACTTTATGCATTTAAAAAATAAAATAAATAATAAATGCATTTATGCATTATGCAGTGATGTACTTGGGTTCAGATACCAGATACTGATACGTGGACTTGAAGTGATATCATGTGATATTTGCTGGATTTATATTTGTAATTACCTTTTTCTTGCTTCTTGAAGTATTTTCAATTCCTAATCTTTAACCAGCTTTTCTCGAGTTAAAAATATTTTCATTATTTCTTCGAACATAGATATGGTTTTCTCCATACTACTGATTAGATTATGTAACGTAGTATGACCGAAGACTAATATGAAATCGTCAAGCTTTTTGTACATTGAGCGGAT
Source organism: Maconellicoccus hirsutus (assembly GCA_003261595.1). Lineage (NCBI taxonomy): Eukaryota > Metazoa > Arthropoda > Insecta > Hemiptera > Pseudococcidae > Maconellicoccus > Maconellicoccus hirsutus. The sequence goes on from QBDW01000775.1 coordinate 37,912, forward strand.
GTTTTTTGCAATTTCAATCCGAGGACAGAGCATTTAATGCAACTTCTCATTTCGGGTATTGAAACATAATTTGGAGAAAAGATATTCGAACACCTCATTGTTGATCAGTACTCAATACCACATTTACTGCAAATCAGTTTAACTCACAAGGAAAGAATAACACGTTTATTTTTTTTATTTTTTATTTTTATACACAATGCGCATAATGCAAAATTTAGAAAAAAACAAACAAATCTATAGCATTAAAATTTAAGATTTTAAATATCAGATAAGAAAACTCGTGCGCAGTGGAAAGGTATTTAAGCAATTGTATAAAGAGCGATGAACAAATAAAATCATTTTAATTAAGCAGATAATTCAACACCTTTGCTTCTCGTATATTAAACATGAACAAACAAACTTGCACACGTAATTACTTCAATAAAGACCACTGCGCACGTGCATATCAATTCAAACGTTCATAATCGTACACAAACACTAAATTAATTAATACTACTTTAGAACATTAAAACTCAGCACGGTTTCACACAAATACAAGCTTTTAAATTATAAAAGAATAGAAAAATCAACTTACAAATTAATTGTAGTACATAAAATAAATATTAAATATTCTAGTGTAGCAGCACTTTTTTTTTTATTCGATCGGAAACAAACAAAAAGGCTTAATTTATGTAATAAAGCAATACACTTTACACAGATACCTAAATATGGGAGCACAGAAACAGATTTCTAAATCTAAAAATATATAGGAAAAGCGTTATAGGAACATCGACTAACCTGGAAAAGTTATTTAAAAAGCTACATATATAGTTTTAGGCTCGTTGTAATCGTAATATGTCAAAAAGAATACTGTTTCATATTTGTGGATATGTGGTGAAAAAAAAACTGATGTAGTTTTTACTATTTGAAGCTATTTTCGAACCACTGTTTACTTAAGCTTAACGATAATAAGGAATTATGCATTATTTTTTTTCTTATGACTTAACTTAATGCTAACGATTTTTTTTATGTTTTCTTAGTTTCTTGGTCCTTATAACCAGCATATAAGACAACTTAACATGCATAAAACAATCCGAAAAATAATTTTAAACAATTTAACAATATTAAAAAAATGCCGAAATAGAAAAAGAATTTCAATAGAGTAAATATTTGTCAACAATAACAAAATAAAACCTACACTTAACCTGAGCACTAAAACTAGATTTCTTACAATCATGGAAAAATAAACTTTGCCAAAACAACAGCATCAGTCTTAATCAATTACATTTAAGTATCCGATACTTTCTTAATAAAGTAAAAAAAAATTGCAACAAACAGAAAAAAACACACAAAATAACGTTGTGATATTTAAAAATTCTTAAACAACCTCAATTGAAATCTTAAATTAAATCCAATGATATTGTATTTCAACTGAAGAGTAAGCATGAATTTTTCGACCATAACAATAATGGAAACAAATGTTATTGTACGATGAGCTCAATTATGGTACATTTTCTAAACAATTTAATAATTATATTTTAATATGTTCCAAAATCAATTCTCAAAATTTGAGATTCGATTGTGTATGGTACCTATATTGTCTCATGTGTTTAATATTTTTCATCAGTCAATTGTATTACTCGTATATCTGCATAATATCGTATACTCTCCAATGCGACCCAAAATGAGACTGCAATAGACACGAACTCGTGGAATATAGATAAATACGAATTTTAAATCAATTTAGAAAATGATAAATGAAAAACGGCACCTTCACAAAATATGGTATTTATGATCTCGAATTACAACAGATCAGCATTTCGTATAATAAAATAAAATGATATGTAAAGAAATGCCTGCTAAACGGTTTAATTTCAGTATTTTCTGTAACATATCGTCATATCCTATGAAAATGCGAAATTGATAATACAGACTCAAAGCACACAGTACAATTAACAAAAAAAACTCATTTTATATTGCTACATCCAGCACCTTAAATATTACGGAAATTTTTTTTAGTAGCTCAACCGCAACAATATTGTTTTTTTTTGATAATCAGAGAAAACATGAACTAACTTTGTAACATTTGATTAAATAAAACACATCATCAACGTTATTTTAAATAACGAAGAAAAACATAACGTTAAAAAGAAAGTAGAAAATTAACTTCAAAAAAATCGTATTACTAAAACTATTGACTACAAACAGCTCTGAAAAAATATCTACATTATTAGATCTCAGAAAGTTACAATTTACTCATTGCTTGTCCCTGTGCTTATTTATTTTATTTTACAGATTCACGTTTTTTTTTTGTTTTTTTCCCCCTTTAAAACAACCAAAATTTTTCCTCCTGTGAAATGCACTTAATACATGAAAAAAAAAACACATCGATCTCGTGTTCATTGCTTTTCTACTCCATTTAAGAAGTGTTAACAAGTATATAATTGAAAGAGTGTATAAAATTTAAGCGTAAAATTCAACGTTGAAAAATACTTTTGAGGATTACAGTTTTCAATGTACCAATATTTAACGAGAGAGAAAAAAAGGAAACAAACATACAATCTAATATAGAAAACACGACACATAAAAAGTATATAAGAAACCATTATATACAAAAGATGTCTGAAATTTCAAACATTACAAAAAAACATATCTTTAATCATGAAAAATTATCGAACGACGGAAGAACGTTCATTAGGACTGTCCGCAATTTACCCACACAAATCGTTACGAACAACGTTATTTTTCGATGAATTTTCGAACGCGATCACACGTACATGTTCAAAAAGCGATTATTAGAAAATTTAACATTTAAACGAAATAGAGGAAACGCTAATAAAATTAATAAACACCGAATACCTATAATGTTTTAGATAAACTGAGTTGCGAAGGTAGGTATACATAGAAAATAACAATAAATATAATAAAAATAGTCATGTATAACAATAAATACACAGTAGATATAACAATATTATTTCAAGTTACATAGTAGTATAAAATATCATACAAAATTCTCAATTTCAAAAAAAAAATTAAAAAAAAATTCAATACAACATCACTTCCGCAAGCTTGAAAAAGTTGATAAAGCGATCAGAACTTTGGAAGTTGATACGTGAATGTGGATGTTTGTCTCTTCAGTACAAATAACAAGTAAACAAACATTTTCGTTGGAAAAATTTCACGTTTTTCGAGTCCCACCGTCTCAAAAACTACTTATGCAACAGCCCCGATCAAAAAATTTCCTCCAACTGAAATAAGACTCGTGAACTGAACGTGGCACGAATTCGAAGCATAAAAATACAACTATGTAACTAGTCTACTTACTTTGTACCTGACTAGATATGAATTGCTTACATAGAACATTCAACAAAACAAAAATTGGTTGGTGTTGTACGAAGACTAGATAAATAAAATAAAAAATACAGGATACAGCTAACTCTTTATCATTATCGCCAACAGGATAGAACTTTTCATCTCGATTTTTCCAAAGCAATAGGAGGCCGGAGAATAGCACACTGGTCCTGATAGATAAGTGATGTTGCACTCGGTGGATACGTAGAGAAAAATTTCTCAGTTGATAATACGACGTACATTTATATTGTGCCCCATCAACCATAATTGACATGAAACTTACGCTGACTAGCATCTTAAAGTTTTGATTTTTTTTTGTTTTTGGTCATGAAAACCTGGTGAATAGATTTGAAATGTTTTGTATGAAAAGAAATTTCTAATAAAAATGTGTATAATCACAGAAAGATTATCACAGAAATTAAAAAAATAGAATATGGAAAACTACTGATTGTTAAAAAGGCAATTAGAAAATAAGAGTCGAAATAATCGCTATGAAAATAGAAAAATCATTGTTTTCTCAGTTATGGTTGACAATACAAGAATACACGTGTTTTTTTTTCGTCTTCGAAAAAGTACGGTGTACCTTTAATTGTTTGTTAGTGTGTCAGCTTGTTTTATGACAATTCATCTTTCCCGTTGAGACTTAAAATTAAATTTACACTGACAAAATATAAGCGACTTTATTCTAAAAAACTACTTTGTCGTGCTGAGGCCGAAGCTTTTCAAATGTGCTGTTGAACTAAATTTCAGCTTTATAAACTTTGATATTTGATAAAAGAGGCTTCATTTCACTTTATAAGATACTTACTACTTACTATGTAAAATGTTTTAGATGAGGGCGGAAATCCTTAACAAACGGACAGACTCTAATAACTTTCATCAGTAGTTCCCTTGCCAATCGCTCATTACTTTAGTGAACGATATCATTGAACTATTTCATCGAAATTTAGGTATAACAATCGCTGAACTTTTAAATTCCTTGTATCAATGGTTCGTTAAATGGAAGAAAAAGGAGGTAGGGGGCACTACGAATTTAATCATTCATAATTATTATCTCAGATTCGAATGTGTTAATAAAAGAAAAAAATTTTTATGAAACCAAAATCATTTGTAATATTTAAAAAATCCCTAATCTATTTTTCATATAAACGAAACGAATAATTTAGAAAAATTACACTACACCAAAATTCTCGACCCATTTCGAATTCTTTTCGACCTATCTATTTTCACACTGAACTTACACCCGGCTAATTTTTTCCACGAAGGCTTAATTCCGCAATGACAATTTTCCAGCTTTTCGACCACGTGAAAAATTACAAAGCGAGTAAAAATAATACTTGGGAATTTTAAGCGTGAAAAAGCATTTATCGTGCGACACATCAGGTATGAAAAAAAAAACAAATGAGCTAGGGCGCTTGAAAAATTAACACATCACGTATATGACGTAGAACTTTTCAACTATTCTAACAATTAATTACACAGCGATGATATTTTCACGGTATATAACTTTTTCGCTAATCAGAAATACTCGACGAATGGAAATTATGTAAATGCCGAAACGACTAATTTTTACTCTAAAATAATTTCAACTCGGTTGAAAAATATCACCGATAAGAAGTTTCACCAAAACCGCGTTCATTTTAGAATCTAAAATATCGAATTCCTTCAACGAAAAGAGGTTTCTTTGGTTTTAACTGTAAAAGATTTCGTTATGAATAATAATTGATGAATGTGTAAAGTATCAAGTACTGCGGTGGTCACTTCTCAAAATGGTCACGTATACAGAATCCTCATTTCATCAAAATCCAATTCAACTTTAAACGGGTAACATTCTACGTGAATTAATCTGTTTTTCGTAATTTGAATATTCAATTCGTTCGCGTTCATCGGTTTCGCAATTTCTACTACCCATTTCGACCTTACACCATGTACCGTGAATATTTTAGTGTTTTGGTCTGGCTGAAAAGTGCACCATCTCGGTCACTTAGACACGAGAAATTATTTTTTACTTTTCTATCTTATCACAAGCCACAGAGAAGCGAATTCGTTTTCAAAATTACTTTATCGTCGATATACGTGCATTATCGTCGCATGGAATGCGATAACAGATCATCGGTCATCTGCGGTAATATTGTTATTGTCATCACTAAAACATTCTACGTAATTTGTTAATTATAATCAGTCACGAAAGAACCAGATACCGAACGTATAATTCCAAATATAATCAAAAATGCTGAAGTGCGGGGGGGGGATTCCATGATATATACGACGAAATTGCCCAAACAATAACAAATTTGTCACTGGCATCGATGTTTTTTTTTTTGATTTTTTAAATTAGTAAAAAAATACTCTTAAAAACAATTCTCCTCCAATTATGGTCACCAAAAAAACTTTCAGATAATTATTTCCAAAAAAACTGCACCAGACAAAAGCAACTGAACGAAAGAAATATGAAAAACGAACACAGATACTAAACACGATCAACAAATATTTTCAAAAGGTGATAGTAGGTACTCCAGAAAATAGATATAAAACGTCATTATGAAGCGTGATCTAACTTGGAAATTGAAGGGGCGTCGAATTTTTGAACTTGTAAACAATAACTCGAGCAATTCTATTAATAGAAAAAATTTAAGATATTTTTATAGAACTCATTACGTACAGTAAAATTTGTCATTAGATATTTTCGCCTAATTTCTAAACCAAAGAAGTAACAAAGCGAAAAAAATCCATGAGACATAGCACCTTTAATATCGAAGGTATGCAAATTTTGTTGGCATCTTTTTTGTAGAACTTATCAAAATCCACGGAAAAGGTGATGACAAAATTGTACATATCTTCAATATTGAAGGCGCTACATCACGGGAAAATCTTTTTTACTTTGTCACTCCTTCAGATTACAAATTAGGCAAACATATCAAATAACTGATTTTGTTGTACGTAATGAGTTGTACAAAAATGTCTTTATAAATTTTTTTCTATCAACAGAATTACTCGAGTTATTGTGTGCGGAAAAAATTGTGTATTTTTAACTTTGAAAATTCGGTGTCCCTACAATTTTCAAGTTAGTCCATCTTTCATAATAATGGTTTTCATCTATTTTCTGGAGTACCATGTACCAGTAAAATATTGCGCATTACTCGTTTTTCACCTTATGACTTGTGTATTTTAAGTTGCCTACTTTTCCACAAGCAGGAGTAAATACAAATTTTCAAAACAAGTATTTGTTGGTTTTTTAGTTGATCTAATTTGAATACGACTATTGAAAAAGCAAAAATATTTCAAAACTGGTTCCATCGCTCAATTTACACCAGCAACTCAATAGCGCCGAGCATCTCTTCAGAAATAATCGATAAGAAATCAAAATGGTCGAATTTTTAACGACTCCAGCTTATATCAAACAAGAAATCAGCAACGTTACGAAACGCAAACCACCGCATGTTAATAAGAGCATTTTTATATGGATAGAAAACTGAAAGATGAAATCAAAAGAACGAGGTATCGAGAGTTTACATATCTCCATAAGCCCTTTTATAACCCATGGTTGAAACCACCGTAAAAAACCAAAAACCCATGCAAACCATCACCATCTCCGGTCATCTTTGAATTCACACGTGCAAAAGCTCCGTGATTTCAAAATAAAACAAAAAAAAAACAAGCCAACACGAACTTAATGGAAAACAAGCGAAATAAAAAGGTACGAAATAAAATAGCAAAAGAATCGCAAATCAAATTTAATTACCGCTTAATAAAAAAGAAAAAATTAACATAATACCAATGAAAAAAAAAAAGTTCAGTGACTAGATTAATTACAGAAGTATAAATTATTAATAGCTTAAACGATAATTATTTCTTACGATTTATTGTTAATTTGTATTAATAATTATAGATAGTGTTAGTAGGATATCAGATAATGCTAATGTTAGTCAAAGAAAAAAAAAAAACAGAACAGAAAAAGAAAAGAAAAGAAGCCATAATTTTGTAGCCAGTAAAAAAATAAAAAAAAAACACAAATAAAATGCAATAATGAAATATATTAAACTGAAAACAATTTACAACAAAACAATAAATCCAAACATTTATAATAGCAGCGTATAACGAAAAATAATACTAATACGAAAAAAAAAAATAAATGAATCGTGAAAAAAAAAAGATTTTTTCAATAACAAACAGAAAAAAAACAAACAAAACAAAATTTCCGAGTATAGCTCATAAACTTACAAAATAATGGTCATTTGTAAGAAATTAATGGATAAAGAGGAAAACAGCAAAGAGAACAAAAAAAATTAAAAAACAAATAAATAGTGTTATTACTTTATAAATAAATGCAATTAAAAAAAATAAATTAAATAAATTAATATCGATAAATACCAAATTAGCGACCTCGCTTTTTTTCGATTTATTCGCATAAAACCGGCCCAAATTCGCGTACACTTTCCTCCCTTACGAAACGAATTACACGCTAAAAAATTCCTTTTAAATAATACTATTTAAATATCGATAAATATAATTCTAAGAAATCCAAAACAGCGATATTAATTTCCATCTCTATCACGAGAAAAATAAAACCTTATCTAAATATCTTCTCCACTCTAGCTATAAAAAAATTTACCTACGTATTTTTCTTCTCGCATTAAAAAGCTCTACAAGGCACTTCCTTCCATTTAACGTTTAAAATTTCCGTCAATTTTAAACCAACCTCTGAAAAAAAGTAGAAAACCCGGGCACGTAAAATTTAACTAAATCGAAAACACTTAACTAACCCTACCATCGTTGCTTTCTCGCTCGTACACGTTTCATTTCCAAAAAAAAAAAAAAAAAAAACACTACCAGGCTAAAATATTCAGTCGTCTCTTTGCTAATTTATATACGAAAAAAGACACAAAACAATGAGAATAAGAAAATAAAAAAAATTTTAACGGAATACAACAACGAAGGCAGTGGATTCGAAAAAAAAATGGACAGATATATGAAAAATTCAACAAACACAAAGGTATAATCGCGTAATTTCGTAAAAAAAAAGCAAAACGAAAATAAATTGCAAAAAAATAAAATAAAAAACTGAAAAAAAACATAAAAACATTAGCATATCTGACATCCTACTTGATTACACGTTAAACATTACATTAAATGTTTTTTGTATAATTTTTCATTCTTTTCGCTCGAAAAGTTCAGCTTTTTAAAATTTATTTCTTCTCATTAATCGAATCAAGAAACAAGAATAACAAAAAAAACTTCAACTTATATATTTACCTAAAAAGCAGGAAATTTCGCTAATTTTCTTTTCATAATGGAACTTTTTCAAATTCGATACACACAAGCGAATTACTATGATTATTTTTTCGTACTGCAATCCGCGATGGGGCGAAAAATTCTCAATTATATTCGCAAAGCAGCGCATCTGTAATTTACAATTAAATAAAAATTTGAGCACAAAAAACACCATTACTATTTCAGTCCAAGCGTTAAAAAAAACAAATAAATTAACAACCAGAGTACACATAAGCGTCCTTTAAAAACCTGATGAATTCTTCGTATTTATGCTGCCGTGAAATACGTTTTTCATGGGATACTCTCAAAGACAACTAGCGCAGACGTCGTCACGAAAAAAGAAATCAGTTCGTAGTTGGAGATGCCGAGTGAGAAGTTCGAAGAATAATTCACCGAAGAGGCGCGTCAATCAAGCAAATATTTAGAAATGGACAATTTACAAAAAAAATATCAGCTTTGCTACAACGGTGAAAATTTTACGCGTAAAATCCTCCTTTTCTATCATCAGTCTAGTCCTCGCTGCGGTGAATTATTTTTCGTAGATACTTTATTATGAATTACCGACGTCCGATGAATCCATAATCGATGATTAATTAACGAATCACAAGTTCGACGAAATCCTACGCAGAAATACAACGAAGCTTCGCCATAAGCGTAACACAAGCTTCGACGTTTTTCTAACAAAAGAATTTTCCAGAGCATGCGCAAAGTCTCGCGCAAGCGCTTGAAACCACCGCACATGCGCAATGTCTCGCGCATGCGCTTAAAACCACCGCGCATGCGTACAGATTCATTAACGAAGCATCGATATTCGTTCAACCTTCTCCATAAATTACTGGGATAATATAAAATATGATACTCACATCATTGGCATTCCGTAAACCATTGTTACCACTACGTACTAATCTCCCTTTTCAACTAAAGAAACTTACAACAAAAACGAATTTGCGAGGTAACAAAAATTCCCATCAATTTCGAGCTATTCGAGAATTCTAAAAAAATCAACGTGGCCGTTACACCTCCCATCAGTTTGCACGAATCTCGCGATCAGATAAATATCACAGCTATACCGCCAATTCGTATAAACCCTCCTACCGCGTCGAAACGTTTCCCAAATTTCCCCACCACCAAAGATTTCCGCGCAGAATACCAAAAAAGAAAAAAAATTTCCCATATCAATCCAACTTAGTTGTCTTTGCTGCTCGTATCTTCATTTACAAACATCCTGAAAATGACGGCTTTCGCAAATGCCAAAAACACGGAAAAATTACCAACTTCGCGGGCATCCGCGAAGCTCGTTTTGCGCGCGTTCACAGCAGCCCAACACGTAAAACACCCCTCGGGTTCGATAACAAGAAAAAAAATTTTTACAAAATCGCCCCAGATTGCAGACATAATACAGAGAGTGGAATATAGCGCAAAAATTCCAGGTCGACTCGTAAAAACTAACTGACTAGGTTGCGTTTGAAAATAATCGCTCAACAAGTAAAAAGAAATAAAAAAAGGAATAATATCGAGAGTCGCCGCCGGCACATAAAAAAATCATTAACAAGCAAAACTAACAGAGAAAAGTACTAAAAAAAATTACAAAAAAATTCAATTAATCGAAAACACACGCAGTACACACATCGTTCTTAATAATTAAAACTACAGTAATTTGCATTTAAAAAAAGAAAAAAAATCCCATTTAAAATTTCAAAAACTAAAAAAAGAAAGAGAAATCGGTGCGGAATAAATAAAAAAAAACGAAAAAAAAAGAAAGAAAAACAGGACTCGTTGAAAAACAAATAATCACATTTCAAACAAGATCATTGATATTTCACAGGACGCAAATCAGTGTTGATGAGCCAATGGAGTAGAATGTAATAGAGAGAGATAGAACTCGGTAAATCAAGCATGAAATTCGCTTCTTTTTTTTTTTTTTTTT